>WEKY01003304.1:8887-26779 GCA_013390045.1 Picathartes gymnocephalus | reverse complement strand
CCCGCCCGGCGCTGCCCGATCCCGGAGTGCGGGACCCGCCAGCGCCGCGACTGCTCCGCCCCAGCCAAGGAACCGGGAACCTGTCCGGCAACGTGAGCTGGCAGAAACAGTCCTAAAAGTGACTTATGAAACGTGAAAGAACTACAGATTTGTGGATTTTGTGCAGACTGGGGATCTCGGAACAAACCCAGACACTCCTATTCTAAGGAAAGCCCACTGAGCTGAGCAGCATCTACTTGCTAAACAAACAAATTATCTATTGGTTCATAAACTGGATTCCCCAAGGCTTCAGGACCACACAGCAGCAGCTTTAATTATTAAGCACATCAAACTGAAAATAGCTGGTGGAAAAGAAGAAAGGACAGACAGGAAAGAGACACCAACACACACACAAAATAGATTGAGAGAACATCATCTGCAAATGAACCAATTACTCACAATTAGCCTGTTACACAAGCATCCCTCCTAACACAAGTGACCAATTTATTCATTTTTAGGGAAACAGTCACTGCCAGCAGTATCACAATTCTTCATAATAGAAGTATTAAATACAAAACCTAATTCTCAAAAGTAATGAAATTAGGATGGTATTATATGATGCTGTCTTTAAGTCACTTCTTACTACCCTCAAGAGAAATATTCATCCCAATTTTTACCAGCACTTTCTGCTGATACAGATCTTTTCTGCATGACAAGAACTGAAAAGGAGAAAGTATTCCAACTGGCTGTAGAATTACAACTCAAGTTTGAGACATACTCCTAATTTATTAGATGTTCTAAACCCTGCAAGGCTCCTCCTCCAAAGAAGCAGGATTTCTTCTACTCCTTAATGTTGACTTTTTGCACTTGCATGGGGATTTAGACAAAACATAACCATCTGAAGCCTCAGAACCCCTAGACTGTCAGATTTTCTGCTAAAATTGGCAGCTACAGATCCAGTCAGGACTGAGGCAGCTGCAGAACAAGGCCTTTGAAGTGAACAGAGCTTAGACTGAAACAGCTATGAAGAAAGGAAATAGCAGAGGAACCTTCTCTTTATTTTTTAAAGCTTTTGCTCACAAATATTCACCTACCACTACGTGGATAGAAAGAAAGCCTCTTCTCTTGGTTAATTAGTAGTTGTTCTCTGTATGAGAGGAAACTTCAAAGGCCTCACTTGTCAAATGTCACGGCATGAGCTCCCCGTGACGCTGCCAGTTCTGATCTGGTTGCACAGCTATGGCTCACGCTGGGCTTGGGAGAGGATCTGTACAACCAAGTAATTGCTAAGCAATTGTGTAACAAAAGAACAAACTTCTATTGAAAAGATTTGGCAAAGTCACAGCAGTGGGCAAGATGAGAACTTGAACAGTCTACAAGCAGTACAATCCTGAAACGTGTTCATGCCTCACATGACAACATCTTCTTTACACATAATCTGTGTAATCAGTGGTTTACCTGTTTTGTTCATTCGACTTTTAATGTCCTTATCTGCATGTGTGACACCTGCAGCTTTAAAACAAACAAACCAGATCTAACTCAGACTACTTAAGACTGTGTCAGAGTTGAGGTCTGGATTCCATTTTCTGGATATGCTCTGTAACACAAGTATTCTGTAGCATTCTACTGCCACCAATATGTAAAAGGAGAAGAAAAAAGGTATCAAGCTAACGTTGAGGGAAGAATAAAACAGAGGACATTATCCATAAAGGAATGAAGCCTCGAGTCTGCATCAAATATTAAACCAGTAACATTCACACTCAGTAACAAATGTAAAACAAATTTTGATGTACTAGTAGTATATACTTGTGATCTATCAGATATTTCTTGGTAAATACTTCTTACAAACTCTTAAGGGCCCAAGCTCAATTCTCTGTTAATTTCTTCTGCTTCATGAGGGCTTTTAAAACAATGTTGGACATGAACAAGACTAGTCATAACTAATTTGGAAGGATTATTTCACTTTTAATAAGCTTGGTCTAGTTCTCTCCCAGTGAAACATAAAAGAATAACCAGGCAGTGATAGCCCCATCCTTCCACAGCTGTTTTACCTGTGAGAGTCAACAGCCACTGCATTCCCAAAAGGCACAGAATGGTTTAACTGACACTGAGAGGGTTAAGAATATGCACTCACATTCTTTCATTCAGGAGTCATTCTTACTTTAATTTGGGACAATCAGTGGTAGCACCTATTCAAAATCATGTAACTTGTGTTCTGCCTTCTCAACACTCTCAGAAACGGATGTGTGTAATGTTCATAAAATTCTTTTTAAAAAACAGAGTAACTAGTTCTTGTAGATCAGACACTCCAAAACTGCATTTTTAAAAAGCATTAACATTTTCATTTAATAAATTCACTTCAAGCTGTATTCTTAAATTTGTTGCAGCTAAACAGAGTTGTCATACCAAGAGGTACTGACCTCACAATTCTGCTTAAGGAATTTATTAAGCACTCCACAACACTGTCTGTTACAGCTGTACTATGATTTTTCAGTAGTTTTTAAACAAACTCCATACCTTCTCTTCCATTAAAAACATATTGTGTATAAACTCTTTCCAAATGGTAACAAGACATTGAGAACTTAAGTACTTTTTTAGAAAATTGTATAAAGGAGAACTATTAAACCAGCTATTAAACCAGCATGTCCCCATCCCTTCCACTTCCACAGACTTAAGTGGAATTGCTTTCATTAAACATCAGAACATTTCACAAGGATAATATTCCTCTCTGTGCATGAGTGCCCATTTCTCAACATGCTTCCATGTGTGCAGTCCAGTAGAGTCAGGCACCAAAAATCCCTCCATTACTGGCACCAAACTAACACACACAAAAAAGGTTGAAAATTCCACCCAGTCATTTGCTGTTTCAGAATGGTAAAGTCCTTCAAAATCTATTTCTCCTTTCAATTGTCCACAAACTAGAAACCCACAAAGGTAAGTTTTCAGCATGGTTTTTGACTAGCAAAATGTCTGTTACTTGCCAAGAGCCCTTTTTACTCTTCAGTGAAAAAACAAATTCAGTGTCACTAAATATTGTTCTATACTAAGGAATCACAAAATTACCTTAAGATTTATATGGTATGTACTAATGCTTATGATCCAGATATAAACACAGTAGGAAAGTAAAATATTAAATATTAAATACCTTACTAAAGCCTGTAAGGTATTTATAAAAGCAAGGACCAGAATTACTGTTATCCTTAAAATAAATAAAATTGCTATCAACTAGCTTGAACAGTAAACAAGGCACAGAAGAATTTACATAAATTTATGTGTTGAAAAGTATTTAGTCCCTGATATAGCACAATATTTCAATCTTTTGTTTCCCCCTCCTACAGGGCAGTATCACCAAGCACAAAAGATGCCAACAGAAATGGAAGTACAAAGCTAAATAAACTCTACAGAACAAGCACATTTCCCTTTACATCTTCCCAATAGGTGGCAACAGAATCCCAAAAATACAAAGTTCATACTTCTGTCTTCATCCACAAAGTAACGGAAGCCCTGTTACAACTTCAATCAATGAACTTGCACCAGTAATTTCATGCAAATGAATCACTGCCTCTCAGGAATAGAAATTCTCAGGACAGAATAATGTCAAAGGCCAGAGAATTCAGAGAACTGAAACAAAGCATTTATTAAAAAGCTAATTGTTATTGAACACCTAACCTGATGGCTTATATTCAGAGCTTATCTGGGGGAGCAAACTACCACAAGCAGGAACTACAGCAACAAAATATTTGAGCACTAAATAAGAAACATTAAGGAAGAAAGACAATTCTAAACTACTTCTTTTATTGTTGACATCCACACCTTGGTCCTAAGCAGCATTTATTTACAAGGGTGAGGAAAGGAAAGGAGTGGTCACTTTTAAATAAAGTTTTCAGCTGACAACTTTATCACAGTAGGAGGTCCATACCAACTCCCTGATTCCTTGTAAGAAATGACAGGAAGTCAGTTCTTTTTCCTTGGCAGTTACACAACTACTTTGTTCTTGCGGCACAAAGCTATACAAATCAGGTCTAAATAGTGACTACTCACTTGCTTTCAGATCCAGCCACATCCCTGTCCAAGGAGAGAGCCTCTGTGGTGATCTCCACCTTCCTGACACTGCCAAAGAAATCTGTTATCAGGACATTCTGAGGGTCTCGCTGGAACAGGTCAGTTCGGTGCCCAGGGGTAGAAACACACAAGCTTTTTGGGCAGACCTGAAACTGGAAACAAAGATGGACAATCACACCCTGTCCCTCATTCATCAACAGTCTCTATGTGCACCTTCCAAAATGAAACTACTCTTAAAAAGGAAGATAAATGACACATATAACTTGCATTAATTTCAGTACAAGCTCCATTGCTGAAAAAAATGGTTGAAAAAAAACCATTAAAATGCATAAACATCTTGATTAAGCATTTCTGAAAACCTTTTTCCTTACAATAATGCCACTGGAGTTTAGAAATGCTCCTGTGAAAGCCAATCATCAATTACAGCTAACTGATAAATGCACAAATATATTGCTGAATACAGATGCAGCAATGCTGCTATAACTTTCCAGAAGTCACAAGTGGGAATAAATTCTTCATATTTACCAAAGGGAGGCATGCAAAATTAAACAAGCTTTGATAAGTAGCTATGTTGAAGGCTTCATAAAGAACCAAAAATTTACATTTTGATCAGGAAAATAAAAAAAAAAAATCCATCGGTCTTGTTTCTAATTTATTTCCAATTTATGTTTCTCATTATTCTAATGTAGAATTAGGATCTTCAAATATCAAAGGTGCTTCATTTACATTAAGTTCACAGACATCCTGTGACACCTACGAATTAGCTATATACCTTATTATTTATTTTACCCGTGTATTTTGTCTACATATCAGATCCCCTATATCCTGCACACATTGCAACACCTGAAAGACAAAACCAGCACAAACAAAAGCAAATGGAACAGTGACAGATTTGTTGCAGCATTTAGAATACCTGACAAGACAGGATGCTTATTAAGTAACAAGTTTGTTATGCACCCAGCAGACACTGCAGGCAATCCAAATGCATGCTGGACACAAAGCCATTTTTCCCAAGTCCTACCGGAACTCCTGCCACAGCACAGGCCACCTGTGAGTCCTTCACATTCCAGCAAAACAGAACATTTAACAAAAGAGATTTAACCTATAGGACTAAGAATGTCACTCTCCACATGAGTGCTCATCTTCCTTAATCTTAAATTTTCCAAGTGATTTTCACAAACAGGATCAAGCATAGGATCTAGAGCTCAGGTACCTAAATTACATCACAGGTCAGCTCTTACAAGGTTGCATTCTTATGACAAAGCCACAGGTCCTAATCAGCTCAGTGCAGATGCAACTTGAATCATCCCAGATTATGACTGACAAAAACCTGTGAGTGTCAGGCCATATTTCCTAGCAGAAATCTGTGCTAGAGTCTGACAAAATGCACAGGCTTTTGTTGCTCATTCTCTTTGGACAACAAAGGCCTACATTACAAAAAGTTTCCAGAGAGGAAACAATCTCTCTGGCTTTTCTTCTTAAAGGACAGATTCTCTCCCTATTCCTCCCTTCTGCTCTATTCCAGTTTCTCTTTCATCCCTTTTTAGCCTAAGCCTGTAAGCACATGGCATTAGGCTGCTTGTCCAGGGACACCTCAGCTCACTTTCACCTTTACCTGAAGCACACATATACACTCCGCTCTTTTTTTAATGATTCCCAACTCCCTTGTTGGCTGCTATCACACAGCTGCTGAAGAAAAGACAGAGCAAATCAAATCCTTGTTATCCTCCCCATGGTGAAAATGAACAAGACTCATCAGCATCATGCTTCTCATACAAAAGCCATTTGTTAATGCACACACAAACCCTCTAAAGTTTCCATTTTCACCAAAATGCTATCAATTGTCTCCAGCTCTGCTCCAATTAAGGGCATAAACATAAAAACTAAGTCTCTGAAGTAAAGTATAAAAAGTAAGCATTTGTTTTAATCCCACTATTTGAAGCATAAATTTATGTTGCAGTTATACAAGTAAGTCTCTCTGCCAAGGTTTTAAGAGTATAAATGTCAAAAACACTGCATCAGCACCAAAAGTGGGAAACTGAGACTGCACCCAACTAATTCTAACCAGTCCCAGAACAGTTTACTACCACAAGTTGACATGAATTTGGACAAAAATATGCAATGGCAGTGAGAAGAAGACTTCAGTGTTAAAAACCTACCCATCCACTACCACTGTGAGAAAGGACTGCAAACAATTATAACACAGCAGACTAACACTAATAACTGAGGCCTTCTAACAAAAAAAAGGAAAATGCAAACACTGGCTAAGTTAAACACTTCTTTTCCTATATTAACTTTACCAAATTCTTTAAAATTTTCTTTCAAACAGGGGTAAATAACTCCTCCAACTTTGTTATCTTGACTTTTCTTAACAACAATTTAGCTATTTTATGACAAACGACACCTCATTTAGAAATTTGTTTGAATCTTATTTCAATGTGTGACATTTCAATGCAGTCTTTATTTTCAGGGAATTGTTATCAAACCTAAAGCCAGTCATTTGCACAGCTTTATGCTATCCCTCAGCAACACAGATGGAGCAGGTGGGGAGTAGGTGGACTGGATTATGAAAAATGATGCCTCATTCTTTGCAGGAATGCAATATCCAAATCTTAGGTGGATGTGAAGAGAAGTTGTTTCAAGAGTGGTTAGAGAAAATTAAAGAGGTAACAGGATAGAAGCAGTGTAATGAATACACAGTACTTTAAAAAGAGAAGACATTTGATATATCAGAAGATCAAAGAACTAAAGATCATTTAATTTTAAAGCTAGGTACTGAGCAATGTAAGATACCCTGATCTTGGAAAGCATTAATTTAAATTTAAAAAATCAGAGTTGGATAGAGTACCTCCAGTGCCAGAGTACCTCCTGTAACTGTTGGCAAAAATACAGGCTTATATCCTTACCACGGACTAACCATATGTCAATTTGGAACTCTTAGATGAAGCCTTGAAAAGCACTGACTCAAAGTCAAGTGGTCACATTTGCTGAAGTGTGTGCAGGTTATGACTCAGTACCTGATCACACAATGGTCTGTGTTGGAAGACACCTTAAAGATGATCTAGTTCCACTTTCCTGCCAAGGGCAGGGACACCTCCCACTAGACCAGGCCACAAAGTCCCATCCAACCCAGCCTTGAACAAATTATCACAAATCATGATATATTTGGGTCCCTTCTCTTCCACTCCCCAAGTATCAATCAGCAAATTGATGTATGATAAGATGACTTACATGATGTAAGGAATTTACCAGTATGGATAACTTCCCCTCACCTCTTCCTGATTATTTGGCATAGAAGCAAAAACATAGTTAGGCGTCTTCTCCAAAGAGCTCAAAAACTAAACTACTTGGCCAGCTAATAAATTTCTACATTTTTCACAATAATCGGATTAACATCCTGCTGGCCAGACCAACTATACCCCTTCCCAGAGAGTGTCTCACACAGTAGAAAGCACTGTTCTTTTTTATGACCATTTTTTTATTAACACAAATTAATTTTCTGGTTTACAGTGACAGGCTAGACAAAGATACTTAAACAATAAAGAATTTGCATATTTTTCTTTATCAAGATTTATTTTAAAGTTATCTGTATCCCATAATTAGAAGGTATTAAATTATAGGACAGAATTTCAATTCCGAAGAAGTGAAAGAACCTTGAATCTTAGCCACTGAATCAATTCTGTATCAACATAAAAACTGCCAAGTGTGGGCTGTTTACAGAGAATTCCAGCACATATGTAGCACTCAGGCTAACACCATCCTCTGTAGACAGAGGGTGGCATAAAACTTTTGAGCAGCTGCTCCTTTTACAGAAATGAATCCATGACACTGTGTTCTGTAAGTGGTGGCTCTTAGATCACTGATGTGGCACAGCAGGATTTACAGCTACAAGGTACCAAAGTATAATGAATGATTACAAAGAAACTAGCATTGGAATAGGTATAAGGGGTTAATAGAGCAAAAAAAATACAGTTACTTTTTATGTCATCTCACCAGTGTACACATCACAGTGCTAGAGAGGCATTTTCATAAATTTTGTCATATGTTATTTGGTTAGCTTCTTCTTTTCCTTCTGCTTCATACCTGAAATCTACAATAATTTTTGCCTCAGCTATAATTAAGTCCAAACACTGATGGATTTGGATACATCTTGCTCTGGAATCTAAGCAAATATACAGATAAATTGGTCTGCAGGCATTTGTGAGTGCAGTTAGAATTTTAACTGTTTAATCACCTTCGCAAAATAACATCAATGCCAGCTTTTCCACATCTGCAGTGTCTGCTATCCATTAAGCTGGTTTTAGAAGCTTCCTGCTAAACTATTTCTCATGTAAATGCTTCATTCTATTGAAATGATTATTTAATTAATACTTTCTTATTTTTTCAATGAAAAATACAAAATCTGGCTTATTTTGGTTAATTTTTTCTGGAACCAGCAAAGCACTTTCAAATGAGGACAATCGTTGAAGTGTTACACAACTACATTTAACAATGGCAAAAAAACCCTCCCTCCAAAGCTGCATCTGAGAGAAACAGCAGGAGCATAAAAAGCATTTGAAAAACCCTACGGACAAATAGATTAGTTTTGGAACTATTAAAGTCATTAGCATATTCATGAATGTTGAGTACTCTACTTACTAGGTCATTCATATTTGTCTGACTGGCTGGATGAATTTCTTCCAAGAACTCTAACACATAGAAGGTGTATCTGTCCATGAGATGAACACCGATCCCCAGGTCAGGTTGATGCTTAAAAACAACAAGCAGCAGTTATTGGGCATTTGCAGGACAGAATTCTGTATTCAGGAGAAGGAACAGAATGCAACAGCACGTTGCAAAAGTTAAGCATATTTTTTTTTTGTTCTTAGGCAAATCATGCAAACAAAATGGCTAGCTGTGAAGAAACCTACTGCTGATAAGCTGAACAATGCAGTTTATCTATAAACTGTATCCTGGTAATAATCTATGTTTCCCAAAACCCCTTCTTAATGGTCCAGCATGGATCTGTGGACTTTGAAAACAGGGCTGTGAGAGCAGTGCATGGGTTCAGGTAATCCTGACCTGCTGCTTTTGGTCTGGCTGGGATCTCTCCTATGGCTCCTTCTGTAATTCAGCTGGGGATATAATTACAGCAGGTGAAGGTTACTGTTTTGTTTTGGTTTATATCAAGTATAGTAAGTCTGAGATTGAATATTCCTCACACATATCTCTCAGCAGTCTTCCCATAAGATTCCTTGCTATCCTAGGCAATGCATAAATTGGCCAGCAAGCACAGAAATCCATCATTAGGCTGGTTCTTGAACTATATACTTAGAAGTTTTGTCAAATCCCCATAAAATACCTTTTACATTCAGCAATTAGAATAAAGGAAATCTTTAGTTAGAAATCAGTAGGTACTGTGCTTTTTAACTCAGGCATTCCGAAAATTGTCTTCAGGATCACATAAATCTACTTACTGATAAAGAATCTTCTCCTACTTGGCTGCTAGCCAAGGCCATTATATTGGGTGAGTAAAATCGTTCATACATGGATGCTCCTTGACAAGTGTCAATAATAAACAACAACTCATTGTACCTGAAAGAAAGAAAACAGCCTCCTTACCCATTGCTACTTAAACACCATATACATACTTTGCTTTTTAGTTACCAGGGCAGCTGCTCAGAACCTAAGGAACAGGAGCTCACCCTGATTGGTTTTAAGATTGTTTTTGGCCAAAGCAATACATTTGAGCAGCTCTAATTGCAGGAAGCTGAAAGCAAAAACTAAAACTCTGCTTTCTGAATGCAAACTCTCACACAATTCTATGGACAACAGAATCACTGCTGCAGGTAAGCAAGGCCTACCAGTAAGACACACCTTAGAGTATGTTCAGGATATTCAGTATTCAATGTCTATATAATGCTTATTTCTTACCTCCTTTTCTGCCACATTTGTTCAAAGGCATCAGCAAGTTCTACATTTGTGATTTCTTCAGAATCTTGAAATTTTAGGAAACCATTTCCACCATGGCCTGACAGAAAAATCAGAAGTTAGGCAAGTAAGTAGGTTAAAGGAAGATATACAGCCTGGTTGATCATTTTTCTAAAACAAGGTAAACACAATTCTCTTTCTCCAGAGATGGTCCAGCAAAATAAAACATTAGTACAGTAAGAACAGTACACACACACCATTTCAACTGGAAACTATACTGGCTTAGTATTGCTTTACAGATATTTTTTCTTAATTAGTATGACATGCTAAAACCAGAAAAAAAATCTTTTGGTCGATCCTTTTGTTCATTTGGACTACTGATGCTTTCAACAAACCTATCCAACTGAGCAAGCATCAATAAATTGTACACAGAAACCTGCAATTACCTGTCATATATATTAGAATATTGCTTCTGTCATCAGAAAGAAGACGTTTAGATCGTGGCGTGCTTGGTGGGATTCTTCCCGTTAAAACACGCAAGAAATTTTCAACAGTAACCTATGAATAGAAGCATAAAGTAATTTTCTAAAGATAAAAATATTGATCAGCCATAGGCTGGGTTACAGAAATTAAATAATGGAACACTAAAATATTCAGTGTATCTTACCAGACATAGTATGGCATGGCATAAAGTGCATAAACATTTTCTGTGTAAGGCTTTACTTCAGGTTTAGAATCATGTGGTACCTTTTACTTTACTCCACTAACATCAGCCTGCTGCTTAATTATATCCAGTAAGTCTATTACCATTATAATCTTTAAATACATTTACATTGATCTAAAAAACTTGTCAGCATATAGCTTTATTGTGCCAAAGCTGCTCCTGTACTCACAAATTGCTCCAACATTAGTGTGTTACCATGGAAAAACAAAAGTTTGAATTCCCTCTGCAACTCAGGAAAGAAAAGACAAGATCAATTCGATTACATAAGTCTGAGTGATCAGATAAGATCCATCTGAGATGTGACTGCAAGACATCCTATAAAACATCACTTTTTCTTTAAGTACATGTACACAGTTCAAATGCCAGCAACAAATCCATACCCAGGAAAAAAAATGATAAAAAGAATGTAACTCTATTCCAGTTCTGTGTCTTCATTTCTTTGTATAAAGCTTCAGAGAAATAAAACATCTACTATATATTTAAATACAATCCAATAAACCTTTAGCAATAACTCTACAGAACAGTTAAACCAAAAAACTGATGTGTAATTTTGTCTCAAGTGGTAAAGACACAGCCTGGTATGAAGGAATACTACACGAAAAGAAAGTTGACAGAATGCAGATTTTTATACAGTAGTTGCTTTGCAGTAATGATTAGTCTTTTGTTTTATTTTAAGAGCATATGCTTAAGATTAGGAATTGCAGTACATCTACCTAATAAACAATTCACTTGCACACCAAAATTTTCACAGTAATTTTTGTGTTGGCAAGATGAGACACTGAACAGTCATTTCCAAAGAAACTTCAGTAATGTGATTCTATTCCATTATTTAAAATAGATACACTAAACATGTTTCTAGTATAATGAATTTCAAATACAAACTCAAATATCAAGGAGGGGAGGGGTATGTATTTTAGACTCATCAGGTGATAATAAAAGCCCAGCTCAAAACAAGTAATATGAATAGAAAGACTCTCAGACTTCACAGATGCTGCATAAATCTTTAAGCCAACACTAAAAAATAAAGACTCAATGTTTTAATTAAAGCACAGTTACCTCATAGCTTCTGTAATCCACTTCCACATCATCTCCGTAGACATTCAGCTCCATGTTTTTATGACTGAATACAGTAGCTGGTTTGGGATTTCTGGGATTACATGCCATATCATCTGCCAGCATCAAGACAATGTGACTGTGGAAAATAATTAAAAAAAACATTTTAGCCATTCTACTTTCACATAACAGTCAAATAGAAATTAGAACACCACTCTTCAACAATAGCTTGGATCATTAAAAAGATTCCTGGAATTGCTAGTGAAACTTTCCATAGTTATACCCTATTTCCTTATGAGCATCCTCAGTATCGTGAAGATATCACACACAGAAATGCAGCTGACTGTCATTTATCTACAGGACTAAGTCAGGCCAAAGATGAGAACTGAGTGTATTTGACATTAGCAACTCTAGTATACAGGCTTGACTAGACCTACGGTGGCAGAGCTCTTAATAAAAAAATCCAGAGATTTTTAAAGGGCACTAAAAACAACTAACTCCAAGAATCATGATAAACGTTTATTTTTTAGATGTGATTTTGAGGTTTGTTGGGAATTTTTGGTAGGTTTTTTCTTTTTTTTTTTTTTTGTCTTGACAGTATTTTGAAAGAGGTCTTGCAGCAAAGAAAGAAAAACAGATAAAGTAAGATTGTGTAAGGAAAAAACACATTCAAACCCACATAAAAGTTGCTGTAAATGCTGAATAAAAAGCCTCTCTCTCTCTCTCTCTAGGTCTTCTCCAACATCTTGGAGAGTATTCTTGACTGTAGTCTAAAGTGCTGCTGGCTTTTTGAGATTAATTCCAGATCTCTGGATATGGATAAGAAACGGATCTTGCTACTGAACACAGAAATCTCAGTCACACTGTAGTTCTTGCAGTATTTCTAAAACTGATACCTATTTTGACTTTAATGGTGAAGATGGATGTAAAGAAGATGAAAGCTCTCAGGTAAGGGCAGGACTAGGGACAGAATTTCTGAGGCAGTGCCAAGGGCACCTGTGCTTCAAAGGCTGCACAGGAGAGAGGACAGCTGCTTCTGAATGACACGTGCAAGAACAAAAGGCATCTTTCTGTGCCTTTCAGCACACAGCACTTCTGCAGTGCATTCCCTTGGATTTATGACCTCAAAATGCATCTAAAAATTGAGTTTCAAAATCCCCTCTTTCACAAACCAGAAAGTCACTGCTTTTTGTCTTTATATAACAAACATAGGGAACAGGATGATACTGCCAGTGCATTCATAGTCGAGTGGGAGCTAACTGGGGACTCCAATTATGCAGTTTGGACTTGGACAAAAAAATGCCATACAAATTCAATCCATCAGAATATGCATTTTGCAGCGATAAAGGAGCCACACTTCTTTAGGCAGACATGCTGGGGAAACTACCAGTCCTCTAAACCACCATTAAAAACCAGGACCACCAAGAATTCCATAGGAGCCTATGGTACATATAGCTTATTACACAATGGATGTTGGTGCCTTAAATTCACTTCCACAGCTCTCACAGAAGTAAATTACATTCCAAAACAGCTGTGCCAGCACGCCTAGAACTTCCAGTAGGAACACAAAGACACTTCAGAACCTTCTTACTCCTGCTGTCAAAGAAGAGATACTGTTCTAACCCTTGTGCTATCACTAGAGAAACACAATTTGTACAGACAAAAAACTGGTTTCTCAAAAAAAATAATGCAAAATGGATTTTTTCAAGGCAACTCTCAATATATATGAGTTGCTCTGTTCAGAGCCTTTAACTCAGTGTAGTTACATATGTGGAAGTCTTACATCTTACTACAGTCACAGTACAACATCTCCACACTGAAAGGAAATTGAAGTACAGCAAGACTCACCTCTCACAGTAGTACCATCATTGCTGAGTGCATTTAGCAATTTTCACATTACACTTTCACCAATTTGCTAAGTGGTACATTTTACTGGCCAGATCTAATTAGCCAGTTCGAAATGGAAATTTTATTATGTAACCTGTTGCTTTTCCTTTGGAACAACATTGCTGCACTTTTCCCCATACTGATGTGATTGCATTCTTCCTTTTTACTTTTATCCAGTTAAATTGGGAAGGCAAATGTATTTCTATATTTCTTCAGATAGCACGAGAATTTTAGTAGCACATTTGCCAGGAATTGGATTCACCACGATTCCCTCACCTATCAGGAATGCCCAGTCTCTTGACACTTCTGTACACTGAAAGAGTATTTGCCACATGACGATAATTAAACCAGAATCGAGATGTACACACCTTGGAAAGAAAAAAAAAAAGCATATTAAATAGTGTAAAGATACAAATTGGCCTGACACATTGCATCAGAATAATGTGATTACAGGAATATAAAAAAAATAGTAAGAACTCAGAAAGAATACAGTAACACCAAGAAACTCATGATATAAGCTGTATAAATCTTAGTTGTACCAAAGCAAAAAACACTGAAAATAAAAGTTAAAAAAAGTTCTTAGCATACTGACACAAGATAAAATGGTCATAAACCCTTACTAAATATAGAAAGTGGCACTTTAGGGAATAATCAGCAATAATAAGTGGATAAGCTAAATTTTTTCATATGCTTTCTCCTTATCAAACGGAAGAAAGATCAAAGGAACAGTTCTCATCTCAATAGCAAAGCCACTCTGGGAGCATTCTTCCACAAAGGCACAAGTGAATTAATTTAGGCAGAAGCCACACACAGGGGAAAATGCACTGAGGACATTTGCATTTATGGAGTCAAAGCAAGAGCAAAGTAAGCTCTAAACAATACAAATACAAATGAATCTCAATACAAATTCTCAGAAACCTCAAGCCAGTTCAATTTCTACTGTTCTAACAGCCAAGGGGTCAGAGCCCAGTCATTCCCCCTACTTGCACACTCCCCAGATCAGGTTCTGATTCGGACATTTCAAAAGCTTCTAAAAGAGGTGACTTAAAAACCCCAAAAACAGAGATGCAAGAAAAAGTATTTTGATAGTTTTTTTAATTTTCCAGCTCTAAATGTAGAGATCTGAGTTACATTACATAGCATCTCTTTCTCTACTCTTCTCATAAAAAGAACTGAGTTGTAGTTGAAGTAATAATAAAACTTCAGCCTGAAAGGATCCCCTTGTCTGTCTATTACCCTGTCAGTTAGGAATTCCAAGAAAACCCACAGGAATCAGCCCATGAGGACATTTGCCTTTCAGCAAGACTTAAAGCTCTGACACAGTGTCCAATTTAGCTGAGACATTTCAAGGTACTATCATCTGCCCCCTGCCTCCATTACTTCCCTTACAACACAGTGGAAAGTGAGTCCAAGCTTTAAATATAGTTATCCATGCTGCAGCACATTAATTCAAGCTATTGATGAGGTGGGATTGCAGTATGATCCGAGGTTTGAAGTGCCTGACAGCAGTAAACCCTTCCCTGTTTTACTGCTTAAAAAATCAGTAGCAATTGTTACAAAACTTAACGATGAACCACTGAGAAAATAAAACCAGCAGAAAATCTGTTCAGCACAGAAAGTATAGGTCCTTGGACCTAATTTTCCACCTTCTTTATGTGTTTTTATGGATACTAATAAAAGCATCTATTTCTTAATAGTATTAAAACAGTATGTTATGTTTTAATAGTTTCAAGTTTGCACATTGTAGAATATAGAAACTATTCCTTCTAATTCAATTAGTTACTTTTAACTTCCCTTTTATATTGCTCAGTTTTAGTATCTGGAAAACAAACAGCTGCTACTGAGTAATTACAATAGTGTTCTGAAACAAATTAGTCATTAAGACCTGAATTGTGATTAAGAACCAATTGTGCAGCATGATTCAAAGCTAATAAAAGTTACATGGCAAAGAAAAAAAGAATCAGAGTAAGAACAGTTGATCTAAACACTATGTCGCCTGAACTGATTTTATTCCCAGCCTCTTTATCACAAGTCAACCAACTGAATAAGAACAAAAATGAGATATAAATTCTACCTTTCTGGTCAAAGAGACTAGACTTCCTGGTATCAGAATTACACCTTTTTTTCAATATGCAGAATGTTAATTTAACTATTTTAATGCTCTCAGAACTTTTGTCTTACTAATAAGATGTGCCATGTAACTAGGCACATTGAGGGTTGAAATTCAGTCACATTGAAAAGATGATTTCATTATAGTGTAATAAATTTGCAGGCACAATTTCAAATTTATTCATTTCCAAACGTATATCTTTCCATTTCTTTTAAATGAGCGGGACTCTGAATGACTGTTGCAATTATGGCTCCTGATGAAAAACTGTCAGCTTTATTGGAAGAAAACCTGGATCTGCTTACCAAAACTGCCCAGTTATTTGTATGTCCACTTCTAAGAAACTGTTCTGCTTGATCCTGAAAGATGAACAAAATTTTAGCTTTTTCAGCAATAAGAAAGAAATGACCACTCATAGTTTTGTTATTTCCACTACAGTGGTCAGTGCATATGTTGACCACACATTAATACTGAATAAACCTTAGGAAAGCTAGAAGAGAGGTATTTTTCTTAGCATTTGCACATTTCATGTGAATTAACTGCTCCAAATCTTTCCCTGAAATTTGCTACAGAATGAAGAGGAACTGTTAGTCACCTGCAGCTTAGTTAAAACCAAAACCCCACACACCTCTACTCCACAGGACACTCCAAGAACAAAATAATATCATTTATTGACCTACATTTTCATCCTTAATGAGTAAAGAGGCTTGGATTCAATTCAATTTTCAAAAGTAGGTAAGAGAATTTGCAGTTGTAACCCACTTTAAATCCAAGGTGCTACATTTACCTTCCAAAATCAGGATCTATGACAGCAACCTTCTGTATAATGTGTTCTCCATAGCTCCCACTTTCTTTAGCAGATGAGAGGGTGCCTTCTCCTTAAGAGAGAGCATAAATCGGGACACAAAAAGGGGCTAAGACTTCACAGATGTAAGGGAATAAGCATCATGGGGCAACAATCCAACTCTGCTGACTCTTAAATCAGATTATTAATTCTGAAGAGTTCTGGGATGATGCTTGTGGTCTTGCACAAAACACACAATAACAGAAATAGTGTTGTACTTAAAGCAGCAAACAACTTGCAGTTTAATTAGTCATCCAGAGATTGTAAGAATATTTCTATTGTTCGGGGTGCGGGGGTTGTTTGGTCCTAGCTGTAATTAATTTCAAGCATAACAACTTGCTAATAACGCAGAATTCGAAAGCAAACAAGACTCCAGATGTAGCGTGGGCACAGTACATTAAGCCAATTACTGAAACACGAAATTACTCCCACCTGACAAGCCCACTGGCACCTGCCGTGTGCAAGCGCCTCGCACCTGCGGGATGGGCAGCGGGCCGGGGAGCCCGGGCCGCTCCTCCGCCCCGGCAGCGCCCGCGGCCAGCCGGCTCCGGCAACGGGCACCAGACACCCGCTAGAAGTTACAGTGCGTGGCCAAGGAGAAAGGGAGTTTCAGAAACCCGCAAGAGGATGAAAAGTCTGGGGGTTTGTGACTTTCAACAGTTGGAACAAGGCACACCCGCCAGCCGAGCCGCCCAGCACCGGCGCTCTCGGCACACGGAGCCCCGCTGTTCCGCCCACGGGGCAGCGCCAGGCGGGGCCGCGGGCGGCTCCGCCCGCCAGGGAAGCAGCGCTGGGGACCGCGGCTCAGTACCGGTGCCCGTCCTGTCGATATAGCCCCTCCTGTGTGCCGCCAGCGCCTCCGGACAGCTCCGGGGACTGCCCACGGGCGCGCTCCCTGCCTGCGGAGAGGAGGCGATGGGGACACCGGCAGCACCGGGCCCAAGGCGCCGCCCTCCCGCTCTCCGGCCCCCCCACTGTTCCCTCAGCCCCGTACCTGGAGGCCGCTGGCCGCCGCTGCGCCAAGACAGCCGAGCAGCAGCAGCAGCAGCACGGCGGCCGCCATCTCACCCCGCCTCGGCTGCCGGAAAGGGGGCGGCGGCCTGTGCGCAAGTTCCGCGGGGCGGGAGCGCTGCCGGCCCGGCCTGTGCCCTGCCCGCGGCCGCCGGCTCCGGGCCTGCAGGAGCGGTGCCCCTACTCGGTCACGCACAGAGCTCCCGTGAAATCCTGGGCTCTGTTGGGGTCTCTAAGAGGGCCGGGCATGGCGAGCTGTGATCTGAGGGTGTCCTCTCAGGTCTTGGTGGCCACAGGGCTGCCTTGGCGAGTGGA
>WEKY01003272.1:14837-34458 GCA_013390045.1 Picathartes gymnocephalus | reverse complement strand
GATAATGGCTTTAATCTGAAAGAAGTTAGGTTCATATCAGGTATTAGGAAAAAATTTTCTGCGGTGGTGAGGCACTAGAACAGACTGCCCAGAGAAGTTGTGGATGCCCCATCCCTGGAGGTGTTCAAGGCCAGGCTGGATGGGGCTCTGAGTTACCTGTTCTGGTGGAAGGTGTCTCTGCCCATGGTAGGGAGGTTGGAACTAGATGCCCTTCCCCTTCCAATCCAAACCATTCTATGATTCTATCCTTCTATGATGTTAAGGGAAATTTAATCCCTAAGGAATCCTGTGGAGTGCATATACAGTACAAGTAAGGTGTAGAATCTCTGTTCAGAGTTCGTGTTCTCATAATTGTGGCCTGTATGATGTTGACAGGAAAAATCCCTTGGAAGCAGCCACAAGAGGGAGCAGGTACAGGGCTGTAAAAGCACAGGCAGCTGGTCTGTAGAGCAGAGGGTTCTCTTGAATTCCCTTTCAAAGTGAAGTAGTTTATCGATCTCTCCAGTAGAACCTCATTACAAATGCCTGCTGTTACATTTTATCCCCTTTTCTTTCCTTAATGGACTAGCTCTTAATTTGAGATACATTGGCTATGTCCTACTTTTTTCTAAAATTCTTCTTGGAATTAACATTATTGTCTTAGAAACAGTTTCTGTGTTCTGGTAAAAATAGATGGGATTCTCCTAGCTGATTTATGTGTTTTCTATAGTGGTAATGAAGGCAGTGAGCTATAATTCACTGGATAATTAAAAAAAAAACCTTGAGAGAAACAGAGAAATATTCATTTCCAGTGTTAGTTGAAATATGTATTCCACATGGCAGAAAAAAACCCAATGTTTAGAGCTACAATATCACTAATGAACTGGATAGAAAATAAGCAGAAGCAATGATGAGAAGCTCATTATTTCATTTTATTTTTAGGTTTGTTCTTCTAGGCATGAGTAATACACTTGTTTACTGAAGTTTTTCTTCCACACTTTCTGTGAAACAATGACATCATTCCACAGCAGAAACTCAGAGCTGACCTCAAGAAAATTTACGAAATAACAGAAGCAGGCTTGAGAGAAAACTATGTAAAGAAATTCAAGGGTATCATGGAAGGAAATTCAGAAATAAAACTGGTTTCCTCCATGTTCTCACTGTGCTCTCACTGAAGTATTTATGTGTTTAATACCGAAGGGTTAAGTGGAGCCCTGACAGAAGGACTGCTAAAGCAATCTGCTGCATGAGCAGCACGGCTGGTTTCTCACAAGCGCACAAACCCTGCTCGATGCTGCACCAGAGGAGGGGACACAAGGGCACACGTGCATTCGTACAGTTCCAGGGGAGAGCTCATACTACAATTTACTACAAGACCAAGTCTTTACAAAGCTGTTAGTATCGTTTGTGTACATATTATAGAACATNNNGTGTACATATTATAGAACATCTATACTGTCATACCAATCAGTTTCAAATACTTTACAGATGTCTGTGTGTAACTTTTATTAAGAAATTTTGAATAATACTTTTGTTGAGATTACACTGTGTCACTGAATGACAAAATGTAAGATAGCCATGAGACTACAACCTCACTCCATGTCAAAGGTTTGATTTAGCAAAGCAGTTAGTGACACTTTCCACGTACTTAAAATGTATTTCTTTGTCTTAGGATAGATTAACAGGAAAATGGTTTGTTTAGTTGAAAAATAGTGATGAAAACAAACAAAATTAGGTTTTGATTTTATCACTTCTGTGATTTATCAGTCTAAACATCTAAATTCTTTAACAAAATGCTGTAAAAAAATGTTGGTTCTAGTAAAGACTATGAATAAATTCAACTGTTTCTAAGTTTGTTTCAGCAAATGCCATGAAGAGGAAGCTAAGGTTCCATAGTATGGAAAACCCAAAACTCAGACATGAATTGGCTAGACTTGCTAACAAGACTGTAGTCTTCCATATCAGTGTTAACTATCTCAGTGCACTGCCATGCAAGCAGATGCTACTTAACATCTAAACATCACCTTTAAAGAGGCTTTCAAATTTGAAATACTTGTTTCTCTATGTAATTTCTAGAAGTGACCAAGCTATTCTCAGCTGCACAGCTAACTTAATGTAAACTTACTGTACATTGTTTTCTTTTTACTGAAGCTATTTTTATGGCCTCTTGATGATCACTTTTTGCTTTGGCCTTAAAACAGATCTTACCATCCAGAAACCTTGTATTGCCAACAAAAAAACATTAAAAATAACACCAAAATATTATGTTTAATTTCCAGTTGTTTGAATTTTATCTCTTGACCCTAGTGCATGATGAAACTTTCTAAGAAACATTGCTCTGCCTAGAGCTGCACATTGGTATTGTGTGCAAATCTGTAAGCAAATTCATGAGTGGCGTCTTAGATGCCATATACTTTGTATATTCCTTTAAACCTGTGAAAAATGAGTTACAAATTGTATGAACCAAAAGTGGGGAAAACATTCTATTCTGATTCATTTGCATTTTATGTTCCCTTTGGACAAGCACAAAAAAGCAAAGAAAAGGTGGCACTGACTCTCTGCTCTGAGTCAATTTATTCTCATTATAGAAATCCTCCAAGAGAGGGAAATATTATGTGCCATGTGGGGCAATATGTAAGAGAGAGCACCTTACATAAAGAAATGAGTATCAGAATCATCTTTAACTGTCCTCTGGTTGACTATAGAAATGGCCCCCATGACCCTGATGCTGCTATATATTTTCTATGTATGTTATTGTCAGTTAGGAGAAAGATAATGCTGAGTACTCTGAGGTACTAGAATTACTGTCTGAGCATTTCACATAGATTTTGTTGCTATTTGTTTTTATTCTGAATTTCCTGTTCAATTTAGTGCTTTGGCATCTTAGTGCATCGAACCCTGGGGTGCCTCCAGGCTATATCCTTAGCCCATTCTGCACAAGAAATTAAATGAAATGAAGAAAATGATTGCTCTCAGCCAGCTTGTGCTATCTGGGAAATGGGATTTCCACTACCCCGCTGGTATGAAAGATGAAAACAAAAGGTTGACCAATATGAAAGCTAAAGCTTGAATATATTTTCAGCTCGACTCTTTTTGTGGAACAAAATGTTCTTTTAGAATTTCTTCTACATATTGACTTATCTGAGTAAACAGCCCTTAGTTAATTATGCAGAACACATGGTCCTGTTTGGATAAGCACATCCCCAGGGATTTATGCCATTCAGTTTGAACAGAGCTACTAGTCATATATTTTTGTACCAAAACCTGGGCAGCTCATGTTAATTTATGGTCAACAAAGACTTTTTGAGTCCTTTGCTAATCACTATTGAAATAAAATGTGAACTACACAGTGATTTTAAGGACTCTATGAGGCCTACCCTATCAGATAATGTCTAAAACTGTTGTTCAGGTTTGGGGATGGAAATAAGAAAGTCAGAACAATGCTCTGGATCTCATTTGGGTAAAAGGGCAGAGTGCACTGGGTCCATTTCAATTTCATGCTCCTTAGTATCAAATGCTTATCAGAATGTCTTAGCCTGGAGATGGGAGTTGTATTTTCTTTGGAAACAGAAGGAAACGTTAGTTACACAACACTTCCCGGGCTAGCTAAAAAGTGGAGATAAAGGGTGTGGCTGCCAAAAATATAGCCCAATGCTATTTAAAGTGCAGTAACATGCAGTAACTAGTAAAATGGGCTGTGGCTAATTCAGCCTATTACAAGATTCTGCCTGAAATCATCCAAGATTTCACAGCTGATGGACAACGCACCTGATTCAGTGCCACCGTGTCGTTGCAAATCATTGCCTTAGAAATGTGATTAAAGGATGCCTATTTTTCACAGGCACAGGAAAATTTTAGTAGAAAGTGCTAGAGGTGAAGCTTTTAAAGTCAAAGATATATTCATATTGCTGTTGCTGGAACTGAAAACTCAAAGAAAGCACATTTGCTATATCACAAACAATCAACAAACTACTACATGTTCCAAAACAAACTGTGTTTTATTGCCGTGAGCTTTTGTCTAAGTGACACTGAGCAAAATAGAAATACAAATCCCTCTAGCTTAACGCTTGGTTATGAGAATAACTTTCCTTTTTCTCTGATAAATGGGAAGCAAAAAAACATGAGCTGACGATGAAATGGAATGAATAGTAGAAGGAAAGGTGTCAATTTAAAAATAAAAATAAAAGTGGGACCATGTGGAGAGTGGCAACAGCAATAATTATTTGTATAACAGAGCTTATCTATCTTGCTGTGCAGGAATAGAAGGTTTCAGAATCTTTCTGTTAAAAGACAAATTCTCCCATAATTCTCACTTTAATGGTCATCACTGCAGCGACTCCCCACCCCCACCAACCCCCCCCAAAAAAACCTTCTGGTCCATATATTAATATTTTTTTTCCCAAATATTATGTATTATTCTTATTTATTTTGCCTTCATCCTAATGATTAATAATGTTCTTTAAAGAAAAGTTCCGTGGAACTCAATGGATGTAACTCTAATGTACTTGCTTGAGTTCATCCAGGAAAATAAATTGCAAATCAAATATCAGGGAAAAGATCAGAATACTATGTAATTTTCAGGTTTTCATTTGTTGCAATCTCTAATTGCACAGTCTCTGTCTTTTTTCTCACCAAAAAAATGGAACCATTTTTCTTTTGCAGTTTGGGGGTATGATTAATCCATCTAAGCTCTGATAGCACAAATGCATTTTCAATATCCAGACACTTTTCTAGGAGAAAAATTAGAACTTATTCTTAATCTGCAGCTTTTTAGAACTGAACTTATTTAGAATTTGGGTGTAAAATACATAACATTACTTCTGTTAGGCAAAATAAATGAATTCTTATTATTGTAACATTAGCAGTAACCAAAAAAGTTCAAAGTAATGTTACGGACATTTCAGTTGAAGAATTCAAATTTTCACACTAACCCTGTAATTCCTGTTTCACAGCAGTTTTAATAAACAGTTTTCTTCCTTATGCTGTGCTCTTCTGTACCTACTGTGAGAGACAATAGACATCTGGGACTGAAATGAACACTAAGCTGCAGGTCAGCTTGTATATGCTGATTCTTAGGATTATAACAAGGACTATTCCTGAATTTCAGATTGAAATACCCACTGAGATCTCATAAAGAACTATTTAAAGCCTCCACAATAACTTTGCAACAAAAAGGTCAAATAAGAATTGCAAGCAGAGAAGCTGCTGGAGATCAGCAATGAGATTGAAAGTAAGGAAGCTGAAACAAGCCAAAGACAACAAGCATGTCATCAGCCTCCCATCTACTTTGAGAGTTTTGATAACAGCTTTGAAGGTCCTCTGGCTGGCAGGCAACTCTGCTCCTTGACATCTATAGGCTGTATATGTTTAGATGATTCAAGGTTAAAGCAAATATTCTGCAAAGAAAATACATTTGCGGCTGGTTTTGGTAGTCAAAATTATTATTAATTGATAATGTGTCATGTTTCATAGACTCTGTTCACAGAAGCACCCCAAACCCAGATTTGACCAAACAGCCAGATCTTTTAGGAGGTGTGCAGCCTCCTTACTTCATTCACCTGCCTGCTGCTAAAGTGTGATGCACTGAGCCAGCTGTCCCTGTGTTGTCTCTGTGCACTGCTGCACTGTCCCTTGCTGCTGTTTTCATTGCGTGGTAGGTGACATATTACACAGACAGATTCACAGACTTGCAAGGCCAAGCAATAAAGACCGGATGGTCTTTGCAAATTCTGTTTAAAGGGAAGCAAGAAGTTCCTGTGAGGTATTAGAGAGGTATATAGTGCCACAGTGCCAAGATGAGACAGCCATCATGTTTAAGAAGTGTGTGGTACAGTGCTGCAGCCATTCCCTGAGAAGATACAAGCTCTCCTTAGGAGTAATGCAAGTTTTGTTCAAGAAAATAACTAAGAGCTGCTAGTGCTGGAATGAATAGAAATCATACTTAATGAATAAAAGGGTGCCACAAAAGCAAAATATTAATCCTGACTTCTGAGCTATTATTGCCAAATTTCATAGCTCATGCTTACGTGCAGAGAGCGAATGTGGTTCCAGCTAAAGCCTTAGAGTAAAAGTGAATTTTCTTTTAGCAGTTTTAATTCCCTTAATGAACTAATTTAATATGTATTTGTGCAGCTTCCTTCTATCCTGACCAGAATATCTGTATATGGATGACCATATTGCTCTAACTTATTAATATGCAAAACTAAGCATGACTTTAACTTCATGGGGCCATAGGGAAACACCTAACTCATGACATTTCTTGAAATAAGCAATAAAATAAGCAAATTCATTTTGATTTTATCCAGGATGCCATGTAGCTTCAGTAAGTCACTAATTAGGGGATCAAATATTTCTTTTTGATTTTCCATTAGGACAACATACAAAAGTTTAAGGGAGGAAAAGTTTTTTGCAGTTCATGTAAAATCTTAAACAGCAAAGCCCCTTTCAAAAGCAGCTACTGCTAATGCAATTTTACCAGAAGCCAGTAGGCTATGCTCATGCTCTGATTTTCCAGCTGAGGCACACCTGGTCATCATTCACTGTCCATGCAAACAGAGGGGCCGCTTTGTTTCAGTGATTCACACAGGTCTGTACAGCTTATCTCCACAATATGAAATGTTTACTTGTTCCAGAGAACACATTTCATAACATTTATTTCTAACACAATTCCCAACACCCATTTTCGTAGAGACAGTGACTGGAAAGTACCGTGTCCTGACTGAGTATTATAATAGACATAATTATTGCTGGGATACTAAAAGCAAGCTGACTTCCTCACTTCCAATTGTCCAAGCAAGCAAATTCTCCTTGGCCAAGTTAAAGTTTTCTGTCAGCTTTATCACCTCAGTGACAGGCTCTCCTCATTTTAGCTGGTGTTTTTTAGGCTAGGTAGGAATTTCAAAGAACAGAAGCCTCACAAGCCAGCGCAGAGCAGAACTTATATCTGTGTCATTTTCTGAATAAATCCTAATCAATTTTACTGTAAGATCATCTCTGCATGGGATCTTTCAAGAAAATTAGGATGATTCAGCTAAGGATCTTATTTTCATGTGCATGTGCTTAAAGAATTTAAATATCATGGGAATGAACTCAAGTGTGAAGTAGCTAGAAGCTGGAATGGTCAAAGGACAGTTTAGCCCTGAGTGCATGCATCTGTATAGTTTTAATACCCTTTAATTGACTTCTCAATGGCAAGCAATTTATGCTAGTTTTCCTTACTGTTTCCTTGCTTTCCTTACAGTCCCTAATGGTAAGAAAGACAGACTCATACCTGTGAATGGATCATTTGATCGGATTTCTATATGAAGGTTTTATTCTTTTCAGGGATTCATGGGAAAGAACTATGGTATTTCATGTATACAGAGTTTATGAGAAAACATAGGGAATAATACAAATATGGCTGGGTTTGTGACTCAATAGTGGGCTGTAGCTTTACTTTCAAAACTGTTTATAGTCTTATTCAAAAATGAAAGTAAATAGAACATAAGCTGAAGACTTCTCCACTCCTTGCAGGACTTCTGCCTTGGAGCACCACTAAAAAACCTCACAAATGATTTTGTAGTGCTGTGATACAAAAGGAAAGAAGAATGTCTGCATTTCTATTGCAGGATTGGTACTGCCAGTGCTGATAGATCCCCTTAAGCCCTGTGCACAAAGAGGTTTGGCCCTGCGTGGCACTGCCCTGCACCTCTGCTTCCTGATTCTGAGAGTTGGCACAACATGTGTGATGTCAGAGGAGAAGGGATTGAAGGAAAAATGTCTTTTTCCATCCTTTTCCCTTTGTCCTCTCAGCTCTTCCCTCTACAAGAACTGTGAGTAGAGCTTTTGTTTGTGTGACTGAAGGGCATGGGGCGTTGCAGGGGATTTCACATGCTAACAGATGGAGATGGGAGACTCAGTGTCACCTGGTCTTTGAGACTCCCCTCCCAGACAGCTCCCAGACCTCCTGTACAATTAGATCATTTGCACAGTAGGGACAAAATTGTTTAGTGGTAGCAAGTTTTGGTATGGGTATTGTGTAGGATAAAAATGGCATTCCCTATCACTTATATCAAAGAAAGGAAATGGAGAGGGTGCACAGTTCCTGACAGATGCAGACTTGGGGGAATGGGCAGTGAAGGAGGTAAAGTGAGAAAAAACTGAGTCGGCACCAGGGACAAGACCCCTCTGCCAGCGGTAAGGATTAAGTTGCAAAGAGTCTGTTTCCCAGACTCAAGGGAAGTGTCAGGCAAAAGAGGACACACTTCACACAGCAGTGTCCTGTTGGGGCAGAAAAGCTGGGCTCTGCAAAAGGGCAAACCAGCACTGTATCCTTTCTCACATCATGAGATAACCAATAGGTTACCTTTGAGAATTTGGGGAGCCGTTTATTTATTACTCTTTAAAGGACAGAAAGGAGTGCCAGCATGTGCAGCACTGCTCACCACCAGATTTAGGCTAAGCTAACCTCTGTTTATATCTCACAGGGGGACAGGTCTTTGACAATGGGGGAATTCCAACCTGTCTTGCTCCAAGGAGCTGAGACAGTCCAATAACATTACATCACCTCTCTGGGTTGCTGTCTGCTAGAAGTACAGCGTTGTCTTTGTGATGTATCAGGATGCAGATTTATATTTAATGCATAATTTAAGGGGAAGAACAGGGCTAAGCAAATAAAGAATGCTCCCTGAACTGAGACATTCACAGCTGAGTGAGGAGTTTCTTGAAAAGCCTTCAGTATAAACCAGTAACATGGCTCAATCAGCACCTTTCCAGGCAATACTATCTAACCACTGGGTAAAAGGTTTCAATAACAGAGCACTGGCAGAGTATATTGACTGTTTGTCATTGCACCAAGATGACTTCAAAAAACGCTGTGCTCATATCAGAGCAAGCCACGAAATGCCAAGGAAATCAATAGGTCACTTACACACCTTTAGAGCCAGTGGTATTATGAGAGTCACACTGAACTGATGGTTATTAACCCTGCAAAATTAAAATCTCACTTGAGTTCAGCACTTTTGGTGCACCAAGGGAGGTAAACGTAACTCAAGGAAATAAGTTTATAGCAATTTAAGGATTTGTACATGTCCTTCTGCTTGTCTGAGTAGAGGAAAAACAGCCTCTTAAAGATTATTGTTACGTTTTTTATCATGAAGGTTTAAAAAAAGGTTTACAATATCCTATCCTTTTTAATTATATTAGATGTCCTAGACTTTTGGGGACCAGTAAAACCTAAAAGACTCACAGTTAAATAAGGTTACTCTATAGGACATCAAAAAGATGATGTTGAAGACAGAGATCTTAAAAATCTGAACCTCACTACTGTCTGTCAGTTTTACAGAGGGGAATGGTAGATATGAGTTTCGAAGTGTTGGACTGGAAATCCTACAAACTCTCTCTCCTCTCATTCCGTTTAACATACCGGTACAACTTCTCTGGGGAGTCCATCATACTCAGTAGACACAAATGCTAGAGATACATTGTGACATTCAGCTCTACATCACTTTCTCATTCAGTAAATTAACTTTCTACTCATTGCCAACCAATAAAACAAATTGCCATGAACTACCCCTCTCCAGCTGCCCTGCAACATAAGAGGGGCTAGTGCTATGACTAGAAACAGCTGGCTGAACTAAACTTGGGCACAATAAAAGCAATATTGATAGGCAGGGGAAAACATTTTGGACAAGTAGCCAACATAGTAATAAAATTTTTGCTTGAGGGACAGCTGCTCTCATTTCTTAAAGTGGCAGGCAGCCTCAGCACGGTTCTGCATTTCTCATTACACCGTATGACGAAAAACACCATAAAAGTCTTCTTTCATTTATGACCAGCCATGAGATTGTACCTTCTCCTGGCAGAATCTGACCTGGCTACAGTTATTAAAACTTCTGTGGCTTGGTTTGCAATGAACTGAATTTGAATGCACTACTCTGAAATGAATGTGATGGGCCTCAGACAGTCAGATTCCCCACAAGCAAAATTCTACGTGAAATCACATGGATATCACAAGGATCTGCAGACTTGAGACCACTCAGGATTTTTTATTTGCTCTTCAAATGCTTTTTCAAATCATTACAACTTTTAACATCCAAACAATACCTTATGACAAGGAGTTCCACAGTTCAAATGAGTGTTATCTGAAGAAGTCTTACCCTTTTACTTATTTGGAGCTTCTCTCGTATTGTTTCTTTTAGTGTATCTCGTGTTTGTAATGTGTAAAACAGTTTTGTGTTGCCCTCTATTCAACTTTCTTAATGCTATTCATGATTTTACAGAATTTTATCAGTTCTCCCCCAAGTCCTTACAGGATGGAGATATGCAGTGCTTGTTGACCCTTTTTATGAAAAACTCACATAATTTTGATCATAATTTTTTTCCTTTTTTCCCCCCATACCTGTTCCAGTCCTACCATAATTTTTTTTTGCAACGGGATGACTGGAATTATACCTGTTCTTCAAGATGTGAGCTCCCCATGGATTTGTACAGTGTTCCAATAATGTTCTCTGCTTTATTCCCTATTTCTTCTCTAATAATTTTCAACACTCGATTTGCTTCTTCACAGCTTCTGAGCACTGAACTGATGTTTTCCTAGAAATATCTGTTATAACCACAAGGTCTCTCCTAAATGGTAATGATCAGTGCAGAGCACATCAAAGAAATTTTCTATTTCAGTGAACAAAAGTTTTTTATTCCATATCTTTACATGTTCAGAATAGTCAGACTGGTGATTGAATTTTTAAATTTAATTTTTGAAGTGAAAACATCTAATGTTTTGATTTAATGAAAATAATGTAAATAATCAAGATTTCCACCCCCTTTAAAAAAATCAACAATCTTTCATAGTGTAAAAATAAAATAGTGAAAGCATGCAAAAGATGAAAATGCAGTTTCATAGTTCAGTGGCTGTATTTCAGAACAGTAGACTCAAGGACACAAAGATTTCCAACCAACCACAGAAAAATCTAAATCTATACTTTGGGTGGGTAGTAAGAGCTATCCAGCATTTCCATGTCAGCTTGCTGCTCATTGTGAAGCCTAAATTATAAAAAAAAAAAAAAAAAAAAAAAAAAAAAAAAAAAACCCCCACACAACCCAACACCACAAACAAAAAAAAAAAAAAAAAAAAAAAAAAAAATAAAAAAAAAAACCAAAAAAACCCCCAACCAACCAACCAACCAAACAAAAAAAAAAAAAAAAGAAAAAAAAAAGCTGTAGAAGAACAGAAGTTTAATAGATTAAATCTTAACATCTACCACTGACCTGCTCTTTGGAAGCAAAACATCACCATGACTTGAACAGTGTCTAAACAAAATCTCTGACTTTTGCACCACAAGAATTTCTTGAAGGAAGAAAGGCCATCTCATTAACTCACAGAGGTTTTGCTCCTACTTTTAGCACTCTATTCAGAGAAAGTGTCATCAATCAGCTTTCTATTAATTTGGGTGGCTGTATCTTGGCAGCAACATTGAAATTACTCAGGGCTTACAATTTAGAAATATCCTCACCACTATATTGAATGGTGATTTATCATTACAGCAAGGAGATGTTAATTAGAGCAGAACTACAGGCCTCACAATTTAATCATATTTTAATGGGTTTTTAAGTTCTACTAAAAATATTTCCAAAAAATATTTGGTGACAGACCAATGTAATTAAACTGATGCCTTGGTTTTTCAAACTTTGAAGGGTCACCAGTTCCAAGCAATGTTTCAAAATCAAATCTCATTTTATAACACTCTGTACCATAATTATGGATGAATAATGGAAATCAATACAAAGCCAGGAACACAAGATGTAGAAAATTATTCTGTTCAAATCATTCATTAGTATAATCTTTTATGTAGAATGCAAAGACAAGCAACAGCAAAGATCTCTATTGCCTATTTTTTCTTAAAAGAAAACCTTTAATGAAGCTGCAACCAGAAATGTATTTTTATAACTGTGACCTGAGATATTGTATTTCTTTAAGTACATATCAATTTCAAACACAAGTCTCCTTGGCAGGATGAATAGGGCTCTCCTAATAAATCATCCATCCTTTCCACTCATGCATGAAATCAGTGTAACATGCATGAAAAAAGATAACAGGTTATTACATCAAATCAAACAGGAATAAGGTGTACCTATATTTTTAAGGAAATGCGTTCAAGTAGGATTGCTGTGTGTGCTTGATGCTTCTGCTTTGTGCTTGATTCTGCAAGTTTTATGGAATAAGTTTGAGTCTGAGTGAAAGGAAAGACCAAGCTACGTTAACATGGCATTTGCTCCGACATCACAACTGGCACACAAAAAGTGCCACGGGTGCCCGGTTGTTGGACTGCCAAATTTTGAAAATTTAAAAGGGAGGAGAAAAGGAAAAGAGGTAAGCGGTTTAAAAGCAATAGGAAGGAAAGAGAAACACATTTTAAACTGTTTTTGCTAATTACACTGTTGTCCGTGTGTCACTTGATAGGTTTTCAATCGGCGGCGCTGCGCTGACACCTAGTGGTGCTCGTCGGGCTGCAGTGGGACCCTTGGGTGGATGGCCAGATGCTGACTGTGTCCCCAGGAAGCCAGCATCATCTTCATCTTCCAGAAACCTGCCCCACAAGCTGCATGAAACACTGTTGGAAAGGATGTGTTCGCCACCTTCGGCCACCCGGTGGAGTGGCTTCGCGCAGAACACGAGGATGTGTTTTCGTATTGTGGAAAACACAACAGGAAGAGATAATGGGAACGCTCACCCGGAGAGGTGCAGCAATGCGGAAGAGACTACAAGCCAACAAGGAAGCCCATCAGTAGAAAACAACATGTTCTCTTTCAGATGGCCATTTATTCAAGCACACAGAGCAAACAGCCTGAGCTTATCATCCTACAAAAAACCCCAGCATTTCTCTGTGGTCACTATACCATAGTCCAATGTTATGTCTGAAGAAATTAAGGGAAAAGTGTGGACCCAACCCCTGTATAAATATCCCATTTATCTTGAAATGCCTCTCAGGCACTTCACTGTGGCCAACGCAAATAAATTATGACTCTTCAGTTTTACCAGGCTGCAGTATATTTATACAGTGAGATGTACCTGCAGGTTCAAATCTGGAGGCTTTAGTGAAGGGTGCATTACATTCAGGATTTCACTATATTGAAAAGTTTAATAAGTTTCAAATATTTGGAAAAAAAAAAATCCCAGCTACTCTAACCTGTTTTCTTCTTTCCATTAAGTCTTGTCTAGAGAATCAATTACTTGGCATTTTCTGACATGATTTACTTGTTGAATAGCATTTGGTGAAATTGATTAAGTATGGACTATGGACAAAATCCAAGGACTCGGTGAATTAGAAGGGTATTTTACCTATGAGTTAAAGAGGGTCAAACCTGAACATTTCATTAAGTAATTTAATGGTGCTCTTTCAAATACTGTTCCTTAAAAATACAGAGTTTGAATCTGTTCTCATTGATTATTATATATTCATAGAATCACATGGAAGTACTGCATTATATATGCTGGAATAGGTTAGATCAGAACTCAGTAAGAGCAACCAGAGGACAGACGACCTGGTTAGAAAATTAGGTTTGGAGAAAGTTGTCTACATATCATTGTTTGTAGATCTACATCTATATGCAGTGAACTAACTCCACAATTACAGTAACATTCCATCTATGTTATTCAGAACACTATATAAGCTCATCATGCAGCTCCTGTTCAGACAGGACATTATTTAGCAGACCTCCCTGGCAGCATACCTGGGGGTTATGAAGCCTGTGATACTAATAGGCATGCTGAGGAAGAGAAAGGGATTTATAGGAGCACTGTACCTCTAAATCAAACCTGGGTGGATATATGTCATCCCTGTGAGGGCTTCTGAATACATTCAGTGATTTCAGCCAATTTTATAAAAGGGCAGAATTGTCAACAGCATTAATTTCTTGTAAGTCTTCTGAAAATTAGAAGATTTTAGGGCTTCCTTCCACCTCTCCCTAACAGAGATGTTGGTACATTTGTGCCCTGTTGATGCCTGCCTGGGAAGCTAAACAGGGCTGACATCACTCAACTTGCCCAGCCAAATGTTGCCAGGAGGCAAGCAGGGATGTGAGGAGGGGTGGAGGCAGAGCAGAGTCCGAGGAACCTTTGGGAGCAGGGGTAAAGAAGGTTGGAGTTGGCTGTTTGCAACTACAAGCTTTATAAGGCCTATTTGTTTCTGGAGAAACTCTTTCTGTTTGTATGCAAGTGGTGGAATTGTCAGTGCCTACCATAGCCAATTTCTCATGGTTTAAAACAGAAAAAATGACTACTGGATAGAGCATAGGATAAGATGGGAAGCTTGGGGCAGATATCTTGCTCTCACTTTAGAAAATTTCCATAGGTTTTAATGTCTTAGGATCATGTCTTTCAGAGAAAATCTCTAGATATTGAAATATTTACTACCCTACATTAAGATCAGTTCTCAAACAGCTTATGTAAAATGATAGGTGGTTTATATTTAGTCATTGAGGAATGGCTCTCTGTAACAAGACAGTCTTTTAGGATTGATCAAATGTACTGCTGCTTTGCTGATTTAAGTTATTGACAGTATAGTGCTTACAGAAGTACTTTTAAGATATGAAATGCCATATAAAATTTGGGGGTGGTTTGTTCTTTTAGAACAAAAATATACATTTAGGAGAAAAATTACTTCTAGCAAGAATGGTGATGAAAAATTATTTCTAACTATTGGAGGATTATGAAGGGAAAATCAGGGTGAATATATTTTTGAGCTAAGAGGCCATATCTTATAAGAAATAATGGGGTATAAGGTGAAAGATTTTGATATCAAGTAAGAACCCTTCTTAAGCCTCTTCCATTCTACATTGTACTTGGGGCAGATTCATGAAAGCTGTGATGGGAAAAAAAAGTGAAGAAAATATTTCTTTTTTGGTTTGTCAATGCTGAAAATATTTGCACCATATTTTAGCAGTTTGAACAATGTTAATAGCACCTGTGAATGAATTTCTAGATTTGTAAAATACATTCTTATAACTAAATGAACTATTTGAATAACACACAATTTTACAAATTCTGTTCTCTTGTTCCTTTTTTTTTTTTTCAAGGTAATTTCACTGTTATTAATGAAAAAGTCACTTAAGCAGAGAAGAGACAATTAAAAGTAACTATGTTTTTGATTTGATGATTTCTCTTTTGTTATTGATGTCTTTAGAAGTGCATGGGGTGGCTCACCTTCTCCTGCCTTCTTTTGACTAACCTATGCAGAAACTTCTAAAACACCTAAGAAGCAAATACATTGGTTTGTTCACAGACCATACGAACCCAACACTCACTGACATCACTTGAAAAACTCAGCATTGTGTCTAGTGAGGCAGACCAACTCATATATTTTATTGAGATGGGTAGAGGCGTACAGAAATAATACAAAGATGGACCAATGTCATGTCCGAAATAATAACTTAGTATACTGTCCTGGGATATTTTACTACTGGAAGCACCATTAGATTACATGCAAAACATCAGTCCTGAAGGCCCTGATACCACTCAAAACAACCCAATGCTTTTTTGCCTAGCTAACATAAATTTGTACATCCATTATGGTGCTCTACTAGTAAATCTCCTGATGCAGAGTAGAAAACAGTTATCATTTGTTCAGGCATGCAGACTGAGGGGTGTATCTGGAAGCTGTTCTGCATGTAGGGTACAGCTCTGTTCTGATTTCAACCAAATATCCTGGGCGTCAGCTCCCGTTGTAAGGTTTTGGGTTTGGTGGGGTTTTTTGAAGGGGATATCTGTGGATTTTATGCTTATCACCCTTCCTTCCTGTCCCTTTTTTACCACTGACTTGCAGTTTTGTCTGAAGGTGTTGGATTGGAATACGTAGTCTAGCAATGATACTCAGTGATTTCTTAAAATAAAGATTTCTGATGGTATGAAGATTCCTCATTTTCTTCCCATTTTCGCTAAGCTACCTGACAAATCCTTTGAATATTTGTCTCAAGCTGCCATTAATCAGGGTTCAGTTTGACTCCTGCTGTGTTCTGTGTATTTTTCTCCCAGAAAAAACCACTCTGGCCATTGTGCAAGGGGCACTGCCATCCATCTCTTCAGATAATCCATGCCAAAATAATTTTAAATTATACTTCAACTAATTAATAAATAAACAGTCTGAAATTTCTTTCAGTAATCTGGTTCCTATAACTGAAAAACACTTTCTAAAACAGCATTTGTAATTTTTTGTGACAACCACCTGTAGAAACTGTACCTTGTATGTTTCTACAAATACCTGAATTTTCAAGATATTCTGGAATATTTGAATTTTCAAGATATTCTTCTTTGACTCCTTTGGTAACTAACCTTATGGTTCTCACTCCTTAGCAGTACCCTAGCATGTGATTTGCTGGTAGGAATGCTAACCAAAACAAATTTTTTACAATACCCAGTCACAGGTACTGCTCACTCAGATATATGGAGAATGTGTTAAAAAAATAACCTGATTTTCAAAAGTAATTGCCTCACTTGGTACAAATGAAATGCAGTGCTTTGCTTCCACTGAGGTACCTAAATGATCTCCAGAAATTTTTCATTCTTGCTCCCAATATTAAGTACAGAGAACACTTGAAATCTTGATCACTTTTTTTTATATCTGTAACAATGAACGTTGTCTCTTTAAGAGCAGGTCAGTTATTTAGGTTCCTTAATAAAAACACCTAATTCCTTTAAATGCGACACCATGCAGCCTTTGTACTTAATCAGAAGGTATCTGGAGAACTGTAAAGCGCTATTTGATAAGATTAATGACTGTTCATAATATTTGAGTCAATGTTCTAGGAGGGATAATAAAAAGTTTAGAAAGTCAAATAAAATTCTAGATAAAATTATTGAGCTTCTTCTATGAAAAAGTGAATAGCACATTATGATGCAGTTCTTAGACAATGATATAATGCTGATTTTTGGTATCAGGATTTTTATATTAATATTTATATTAAATGGACACAAATACTTGTGGTTCTGTAGCTCTAGCAACATTTTTCTTCAGTCTCTTCAGGTTCACTGTGTCTCAGACATGACTCATAACTTCTGGCATGTAGACATCTATCCAAGTGCCTTCCGGAGTTCCAGTCTTCTTCCACAGAGTAACTCCACAGGAATGGGTGTGCCTCTCTCCCATCCTTAACCACATTTGAAGACATCTTTACATAACTTCATTCAAAACCTGAAAAAGAAACTCAGATTGTTTCTTGGCTTCCTGGAGGAGCAAGTTTGACCTTTTCATGTCTATATTTAACTTAAATATTTATGAAGCAAAAATAAATCCTGAGCGTTTTCACTCTGTTTTCTGGAAGTTTGCAATGTTACGTTTATATTTTCCTTGATTTTCCTTTCTTTTTCTTATGACTTGAAGTAGCTGGGGTTATTCTATCTGGAGGTGTTGCTTGGTTGCAAACAGCCCTTTGGCAGCCAGTCACTAGTGATGTTTCTGAGGGCTCATTTTTGGGGCCAGTCCTGTTTGACATCTTTATCAATGATCTGGACAAGGGGATCAAGGGCACCGATCTTCAGTTTGCAGAAGACACCAGGCTGGGCTGATCTGCTGGAGAGCAGGAAGGCTCAGCAGAGGGATCTGGACAGGCTGGATCCATGGGCTGAGGACAATGGTCTGAGGTTCCACAAGAGAAAGTGCTGGGTCCGGCCCTTGTGTCCCAACCACCCCCAGGCACTGCTGCAGGCTGGGGCAGAGAGGTTGAAAAGCTGTCCAGAGGAAAAGGACCTGGAGATGCTGAAACAGCAGCTGAACATGAGCCAGCTGTGCCCAGGTGGCCGAGGAGGCCAAAGGCATCCTGGCCTGTATCAGCAAAGGTGTGGCCAGCAGGACCGGGGCAGTGATTGTCCCCTTGTGCTCGGCACTGGTGAGGCCACACCTCACGTAGTGTGCTCAGTTCTGGGCCTCTCACTACAAGAAAGATTTTGAGATGGGGGAGAGAGTCCCAAGAAGGGCAGCAAAGCTGGCAGAGGGTCTGAGCACAAGTCTTACAAGGAGCAGCTGAGGGAGCTGGGGTTGCTCAGTCTGCAGAAAAGGAGGCTCAGGGAAGATCAAGGAAGGTTTAGTCTTGATGTTAGGAAAAATTTCTTCATGGAAAGGGTTGCCAAGCATTGGAACAGGCTGCCCAGGGCAGTGGTGAAGTCACCATCCCTGGAGGTGTTTAAAAGGTGTGTAGATGTGGCACTTAGGAACATGGTTTAGTGTGCATTTTGTAGTGTTGTTTTAATGGTAGGACTCGATTATCTTGGAGGTCTTTTCCAACCTAAAGGATTCTATGACTGTATATATATAAAATATTTTCAGAAAAAATGTGGAAACCTGTTGCTTTAACAAGATTCAGACAAAAAAAAAGTGGGTTTCTTTTTTGAAATACCTAAAAAATAAACTAGTTTCAATTTTACTGAAAGGATGTCTTCAGCGTAGTTTTCAAAAATATTTTAGAGAGAATGATTTCACCAAAATGTTCCCCTTTTTTATTCTAGACCTGAATGCAACTTGAAAACTGGAAGTTTATGTAGAAAACTGAAAATACATTTTTGACCTTACCCAGGAAGAGAGGAAGCACAGGAAGATTAATCACATGCAGTTTTTAATGTATTTTCTTTTAATTTTTTAAATTATTATTTTCATTGATTAATGATCCAATATCAGTAAGTAAAACTTCTCAAACAAAAATAATTTCTCTTATTTTCTACATGGGAAAATCTGTAAGAAATACATGGGTACAGAATTTGCATAAAGGAGTTCACCAGTGCTGGATGCTTCATATTTAGGATGCTCTGTGTTCTTGTAAGATCTGTAGTTCTGAGGCCTTTTCAAAAGGTTAACCTGAATTACTAACTCCAACTTTAACAGCAAGGGAGAAATCGTGGGTCTTTTGAAGTTAATAGCCAAACTTTCAAGGTTTTCAAGGGAGCTGGTTTTTCATCACAGATCTATCTAATGTAATAAAATCTAGATCATCTAATCCCTAGTCCTGGAATTTAAGCATTGGACTTCCTTTTTACATTGATCACTGAATAGTTCAGAATTATAAAGAGAATATTTTTCCCCTATTGATGTTACATCTCAGGGACTGGCAAATCTAGGTGGTCCTACCACCCCTAAGAGAACTAAAATTTTTTAGTGAAAATTGGAGCATAGATGAATGAGCTAACAGCAGGGTTCAATTTTAATGACAGCAACAAGGAATTCTGTAATTAAGCACATTAAGGCAGAACAACCTCTTTGAATTTCAGAACATCTCTAGTTCATGCTCTAACATCTGTTTTTCTTACACTGCTTTAATCTGCATCCTCCCTTCAGGCATCTTACACTAAGGGCTTGACAGACTCCTAGCTGACAGTAGCTGGCATCCTTTTAATTGACAAGGGAAACCACTGTTGAAAGAGATTGGGAAGAGCTTCCTCTCTTCCCTCAGGGTCTAAATTCTCTGCTTTTGCAGAACTCCTGCAGGACCTGGTAGCTACAAACCCAATCTGAAAACACAAGTTTTGCAGAATCCAAGGAAAACTTCACCTGAGCTTCTCATATGCTTTAGACCCTTTTACTTAGGATTTTTGCCCACTGTCCCAAGGGGGAAGAGGGTTGGTATTTTATTTGTCACATATCTGCTATTTAGCACAAAATGAAATAACTTCTGTTTTCCCAAA
>WEKY01003272.1:0-14809 GCA_013390045.1 Picathartes gymnocephalus | reverse complement strand
AAAAAAAAAAAAAGGAAGAATTTACTTATGTCCTACTGGAGGCAGATGCAAATGAGACTTTATCTAAAACTTCTTGTGCATAGAGTTATGAGATGTAAGAACATGTCCGTATTTTTTGCTGCATCAGGCCCACTGAACATACCTTGGACAAACATAAACATCATATAGAAAAGTGTTTGCATTGCTCATGAGCAATCCCAAGAAGATATTTTATGCCCCATTATGCCAAATGCATTCATAAATTTGTTGTCCAGTTGTGCTGGCTTTCTTTCACTCTCATCATATGCATAGGCTGTATGCTTCTGGCTTAGGAATTTTAACTTCCTGTTAGTATTTAATGCATCTGGTGCCATCTAAGTAAAAGCAGTGGTTTAAATCACTTGTTCTGCCATTTCTACGATCTCAATTATTTCACTCAGCTTGCTGTCTATGATTTATCATTCTCGACTGTATTCACCTTGTTGAATAGCCATTACCCGGTGATCTGCTCAGATTAATAGTACAGATGCTTTCCAAAGCAGACTGTTTGATGTCTATTGTCAAAGTGCTACATTTTCTGTGATCTGTTTTCATAACCAGTATTCATGGTTAGGTGTTGCTGACTGAAACTTCAGTTATATTCATGCATGGCTTTCAAAAATGCCTGAACTCCAACTTGTCAGGACTATTGTAACAATGGTGGAATGATTATGATCAAAGCTAAACTGATATTTCCACTTCTGCAGCCAGTGTTTCTGGTTTTATTATTTACGTCTTCCAAAGAATGAAAATGGATTATCCAGATGATTTTTTTTTTCTATTTTCCATTTTTTTTTTCCTTCCTAAAAACTCCCCAACAAAACAAATGTTCTAGCTTCATTAATCTGTTCTTTCTTCACTTCTCAGACAAACCAGCTTCTGTGGACAAAATGCTAGACATAGTAACAAAGTTAAAAAAGCAGACTGGTAAAGACATAAGACATACACTGAGCCTTGTTATTAACAGACTTTTGAAAACAGAAGCCTTGCTGAGATCTCAAAAGCCGTTAATGGAACAGATATTTCTCATTATTGGCTCAACTCTGTATCCTGTTTGCTAGTCACTTTAAATTCAATACCTCCCACAATCCAGTGTGGGCATTGGACTCATTACAGATTAAAATGTAAATCAGAGAAACTTCTGAATCAGCAGTAATTATCACTAGGTGCAAGCATTGCTTTGCTCTACTTCCCCACTCTACCTGTTGGTTTTATTTGCTGAAAATAACAAAAAGCAGACCATCTTTTTCAAACCCTCACATTTTTCATCAGAAAGAAATGTACTATATTCCACTCAGGTACTATATTCCACTAGGAATTGGAAGACTTAGACTTAACAATTTGGAAAATTACACACAGTGTAGTGACAAAAAAAAAAAAAAAAAAAGTGTTACAAATCATTCTCAGAGCAAGATACACCTACCCTGCTGAAGGGAAGTGGTTTCCTCTGGCAGCTTATTCCAGAGCTCTTAGCCTGGGCCCTGCAGTGTCCAGCAGTCACCCAACACTGTCCCCAGCAGAGGACTCCCCAGCACCGGCAGATGCTCGGCACTGCATTCCCCCCATCCACCTGCACCCAGGACAATATTTGTTTCATCAGCCTCCAGGAAACTGAATACATAGATAAACCACACTATTTTGCACACTCTGTTTTGAAGAGCTGTCCAGGATAAGTAATGTTGGCCGGTGTTGTGAGAGTCTGTAATTATTTTTTTGCTCAGAAACCACATGCAAACTAGTTGGCCCTTGCTGTCTCTTGTCATCTGATGTTACAAAGCAATCTACACTGTCTGTGAGCTTCAGAACACATACTGACAAAAGAAGTAGTTTCCCTGGTAACAAGGACCATATGAAAGCTCTCAGAACATATCCTCCCCAGGAGTTAATTTGTTTCAGATGGGAAAGGTGATTACTTATAAGAAAAAAGAGAAAACAGCTGAGCTATTAAAGGATGAAATAGTAAAGAGTAAGCAGTGTTATTTGTTCTACTTGCACTGTTTTCATTTGTATGCATTACATGTATATTTATATAGAAATATATACATTTTTGTATGAACAATCATTGCATAAGTGCTAATACAGCATATACTGTATTTGGTAGTAAAGAACTTCTCTGAGGTCCTCATTACAGCACCAAAAAATGAAAATCATTTCTCAAATGTAAATTCAGATATTTCACAAAGATTTCAAGGATACGACGAGATGAAAACACTACAGGACACATGAACACAGATCTATCCAAAAGATTAGGATATGACGGGATTGTGAAAACTGAAGAAATAAAAAGTAGAATAAATAGTGGCCAAAGTTACAATAACATTCAAAAACAAAGCTGTGTATGCGCGTACAAGGTTTGCATGCAGATAACTCTTAGGAAGAGTAGGCCCCTTTTCCTCTAGAATAACGGAAAGGATTATTGATCTAGATGGTCTTCCAGAGGTGGAGTGTGGGTTGCTAATGATTTATGGCTCACTAGGTGTTTCACACAAATGCTCTGTGATTGTGATTGAAAGGGAAAACTGCCTGAGCGTCCACAAGCTGAAGAGTAAATGGTGTCCACACCTGGGCATGGCAGAGGCAAGGACTGTCACAAAACTCATGGCGTGAAAGGTGGTCAATTCAGTGAGCACTGCAGTTGATCACCAGTTCAAGAGTGAGTATTTGCTCAACTGTTTAATCATCATATCCACAGAGATCCTTTGTCATAACATTTCAGTGAATAAGGATTCTGTTACGCTTTATAAAGACCCATCTCTTAAAAAAAAGAAAAGGTCAAGACATGGCTGGAAAGAGGAGCAGCAAATGAATCGAATATCTTTAAAATGAGAACTATGACTACCTAGATGAGACTATTGAAACCAAGGGGTTTCTTTTTTGGTACTACAGAGGTTTTCATCATCATGCTTTTTTAGGTAGGGTTTGTTAACTTTGGCTTTGATGGGGTTTATTTGTTTGTTTTGTTTTGGGCTTTTGTTTTGTGGAGTTTTGTTTTTCTTGTTTGGGTTTCATATTTTTTTGGTTTGTTTTTGTTTTATTTGGTTTTGGTTTTGTTGTGTTTGTTTGTAGTTTTTTTTGTTTTGCTGGTTGGTTGAATTTTTTGGTTTGGTTTTTACAGACGTGTGGGGAGAACCAGTCTGAAAACTACAGATTGGCCTTGCTCTTTACAGAACGCTAAAATTGTTACAGCTGAGATAGGGAAAATTAAAAATGTCTTGATCTCTATATTCTTGTCATAACTGTGATTATTTATCTGCTGCTTTTCAAAGAGAATATAGCAGTAGCAATTCCTTCATAAAGTTAAATATTTTTCTTGTTAGTTCTTAACAGCATTAATTCATTCTAGTTTTCATAGACAGCATTATCTTTTTTCAGCTAATGAAGGTATAAAAATTAATACCTCTTTAAGAAAGTTATGAATAAGCAATTAATAATAATGGATATACTGCAAACCATTCTATTGAAAAAATAAAATATATATTACAATGTTTCTTCAATATCTCTGTTCCTGAACAAGAAAGCATAAGTTGACTCTTTGTACAATTTTGCTATATATTTAAAAGTATGAAGAAATTCCTATGAATCATGCTTTCTGCAGTGTGCCACACCTCAAATTAGCTGGAAAGCTGAGCTGAGCTCTGGCAGGAGTCTGTGATTTTCCTGCAGAAGAGTTCTACTTTCGGGGAATATGTGAGTATTCCAGAATTTCCTCTGGTCTCAAAGTGTTTCTGGTTACAAATCAAGATAATTCCTTTTGTTTTAAAGGATGTGACTGACTTGGAGCAAACCTTTGAGGAATGTCTGAGTGCCTTCTCTCAATTTTAAAAGTGATTTAGGCACACTACCTAGAGAGAGCTAGGTTCACCAAAAGATTTCTAAAGCGTCTGAGGAGCTAAATCCTTGTATTGCATGGACCCATAGTGGGGATTCACAGATTATTCTGAGTTGGAAAGGCCCCACAAGGATCATCAAGTCCAACTCTTAAGTGAATGGCCCATGCAGGGATTGAACCCACAACCTTGGTGTTATTAGCCCCATGCTCTGATCAGCCGTACTAAAGTATTCCATAATCTAACTCTCCTAGATCCTAAAATAAGCAATGAGATGCTGTGGTACAAGAATGGTGTTTCCCAGTTTAATGTTCCCACTGAAACACTCCAAACCATGCATCACTCGCTCACTTCCCCATTCCATTGCCCTTCCCCCTCCTCCCTGCAGTGGGCTGGAGGGGAGAATTGGAGGCACAAAAGGTAAAGATCAGAGGCTGAGATAAGAACAGTTTACTGGAAGCAACAATGAAATAGGAAACAAAAAGTAACAGTGGCAATACTGATAACAGAGTGTACAAGAGAAGTGAACTCTTCACGTGGGAGTGTTCACCGTGCAGAGCCCAGCAATACCCGAGTGCTCACTGCACACGACCTGACCAGAAGAGACCCCTTCCCCTCCGGCTCCCTGAGGTGGTATAGAACAATCTCCTTGTCCTAGCCGTGCCCCTCCTGGCTCCTGACAAAATGAATCCTGTCCTGGCCAGAACCAGGAATTGAGATGTCTCAAACATTCCCATCCTCCTTTCTGTCAAACTCCTTCTACCTGTTCACACACCGGTGATGTCTCAATGACCTGTGACTGGGTTTGCTTTTATATTAACCACTAGGGATAATTTGAAAGTTTAATGTATTTCTCTGCTTCCTTTTGTTTAGTCGTTTTTCCTCCTCCTTTTGTTTAGAGTACAACCTCTCTAATACTAGATAATACAAGTATTTAGAAAGTGTATCGACTAATACACACAAAAAAGAAATCTAATTTCTGTCTCCTTTTCAGAGTCTGTATTATTACGAGAAGCCCTCAGATTCTTTGGTTTTTTCCTAGGGAAGCTAAAATCTCCCACATGTTTATCTTCCCACTTCAGAGCCTTTACCACTACTAAAAGTCTGTGGGTTGAGGTGCCCAGTCTCCTTCAAGGAAGATAAAATCACTTACACTGTCATTTTTATGGCTGTTCTTTCCGTTTCTGAAGGGCTGCCCCCTGATACAGACGACCTCTCACTCCTAAAATAATTTGAGACACATTTTTCATTTCTGTTCTATGGCTGGTAATTTTCATTCCATATCTGCCTTGTTTCTCTCACCCATTACTTTTGAACAATGAATTGTTAAAAGTCAGTGTCACAATTAGTAACAATCTCATTGTCCTGCAACTTAATGCTGATAAGCTCCTTCCTGTCTTCTTTTATTTTTGCTGCAAAGTGGAGGACCTAAAATATAGATAACAACAGCATAAAGAAAGGAGGCAAATTAAAAAAAAAACAAAAACAAAAAAACCTGCTGACTCCCAATATTTGTACAGAAATATTTTTACTCTCATACTAAATATTGATTATTATTTTTGCTTTTGAGGATTTATTCCGTCCTAACTATATAGTCCAAAGAGAACAAAGACATACTTTTGAACTGAAAATTAATTCATATTCTGATATGAAGTTATGAAACCTCACAGTAAAGAAAATCCTCCACATTATTATTTAACCATAGCTTTTTTTTCCTCCCCAAATTGATTCAAGATGCATTTTATCCCATTTTTCCAAGGGACAGAGCAAGAATATATGCCATTAGAATAGCTGTTGATACCATAAAGCCATCAAATAAAGAACATAATTTCAAGCTAAACAGTGGAATCCTGTCACAAACTAAACACTCCATCTGGTGCCATTTAACTGAAATAACTTTTTCAAGGCACCACTCCCATGAAACATACAAACTTCAAACAACATTATTTTACTACAAATATGGGCTATAAAACTTGATAGAAAAAAAGGAAGCCATAAAGCCCTCAAGTTCCCTCTGAGCCTGAGCTAGAATCCAGATCTTCCTGAATTAAGTCACTTTCAACATGTTGTAACAGACGAATGAAGGTCCCAGTAGATGTAAGTTTTATTTTCATAATTCGTTCTCAGCTTGGCTGGGAGCAAAGTAGCCACCTCCACATTTTTGGCAAGAAAACTTTCTTTACTGGAATAAAGGTCTGCCTCTTCAATGGGGTGTTTGGCGAGAGACCAGGAAAAAATAATATCCGATTTCCCTTACACTTGACTTCCTATTTTTTTTTTTAATTTTCTAGCTTTAGCAAGAACTCTCTCTTCCTCCTTCAAATCCTCAAGTCCAGCTATAATTGCGCTGTTAGCTCCTTTTTAATCCACTCACATACCAAATCCTTTATATCTGCTTTACAAATATTGTATTTTTAATGACACTGAAACCTGTGAGCCTTGGAAATATTTTTTTTTCCCTCAACTTCCCAATTTACTAGGATCTGAAATTCTTTTACCCACGGGAAGATTGTTATGCCAACATCATAAACCTGCATTTTATTTTCCAGCATAAGAATGAGTTTTCTTTTCTTTTACAAGATTTTAAACATTCATCAAAAGTCTCTGGTCAGTTTATAACTCTTGTCCCTACTGTGTCTTTTCCTTAAGTATTTTTCTATTGTAATTATGAGCCAATCTGTGCTGTAGACCTTTTCTTTCCCTTAATCAAATTTATCCTCACCACAGACAGCGTGATAGCCCATCCGCAGAAGAATCCCTTGTATTTATTAATATTATAAAGAAATGTAAAGGGGTTGCTACAATAATTCAGCCTTCATAAACTAAACATGAGTGCTGTTCCTGCACTAAGCTGAAACAAAGAACAAAATATTTTTGGTGTTAGTTCATAACTGTAAAAATTATTCTGTGCAAATTGTTTTTTCCACTAGTCTGAGCAAAAATGAGAAATACTTAACTACTTAGATAGCAAACCTCTCAATTTAAGAACATGAGATCTCTGTAGACTTTTACAGAACACCCCAAACATTCTGCTATCTACAACAAATTTCCCCTGACACAGATCATCTGCCTCATTTCCCTCTGAAATAGAAACTGAAAAAAAAACCCTAATGGAAATTCTCTGGCTTAGGAGACTAAACTAGGGAATTTATAGTCTGTTTGGAGCTTGAAAGCAGCCATGTTTTACCTGAAAGTCATGAAAGAGAGTGGACTTGGAGAGGAAGAATTTACGTACTATGCTAAAAAACTTTATGTGTTGAACCTGAATGAGAACAACTTTTTGAAAGCTGCAACTTTCATAGGGGTCTGTTATCCATGACATTAAAGTTAGCATGGTTTACAAAAATGCCTCTACTAAATATGGTACAGATAAGTGTGAAAATTTAAGCAAAACCAACAGCAGCAATAAATAAAAAAATTTGCGAAAGTTGCAATCAACTGAACAGAAAGTTTTACATTACATTACTGTTCTCAACTTTATCCCATGCAAGCTATAATAGAGAAGAGTAAATTTGTTATTAGGTAACTCCATGGTGCTACAGGGGAATTACATATAATAAAAAACTAATAGAAATTTTAATAGTGGTGACGTACCAAAACCAATTTTAAAATGCTCATAACCGTATTTTAAATTCCATAGTACTTGCAGGGATATATCTAAGTTTTTAACAGAATGAGATGCTGAGGGAAGCTCTCAAGGGTTCCTGGAAGCAACTTGTTAAAATTCTATCACCAAATTGAAGGGAAATTGAGATTAATTTTAAAGTCTCTAATGCAATTCATACGTTCTCTGGGTAGAAAAAACCATCCCCACTAGAAATGGTCCCTGGTAGTCATGAAAACAACTAACAAAGAGTAATTTATTTTGCTTTTGCAATGCACAGCACTGGTCCCAATTACATTATCAAAATGTCTTGGGGATGCTATAACCCAGGCACCTACAAGGTCTTCAAGTACACCCCCATCCAATTACATGGACTGAAGTTTGTGCTGTTGTATTACCAGAATGCATATGTTTTTTCTTCCTTGGTTGAAGGAAAGCTTGTGGGGTTTGTTTGTTTATTTTTCATGGGTAAACATATCAGTAGATTTCTTGGTCTGACTTCTTGAAGTATGAGGATGGTAGGTAATTTTAAGCTGTAGGAGAAAATGTATGTTGCAGCCTGATGGAAATAGAAAAAGATTTAATGCATTAGGGGATTGTCTCCTGGATGCATCTGAATATGCAGATGATCTTAAAGACTTTGTGATTGACTTTGAAATAACGTCATGCTTTCATTCTCTTTTATTGTGTGTTCTACTATGCCTTTTATCAATACAGAAGAAGGTCTTGTGTGAAAATTAAGGTTCGTCCCCGTAAACACAGAGGCACTTACGCAATAGAATAGTTCCATTACTTTCTGGGAGACCAGAATAATGTATTTGAAGTGCAGCATTCACATCTACAGTTGCAAGAAAGCAGTTTAATGAAAGTATTATGGTCAAGCATTATAAACTGAATTCTGTTCCAGCAGAAAAGGCTACTTCCTGCCATAGCAGTGGTATTAAATTGGAACTTAAAATTTTCTTGCTGTTTTTCCTCAGTAGCCATATAATCCTAGCTATTGACAGACCTCATACACCATTCTAAACCTTAGAGATTGCTTTGTTTTTTGCAGGTTCTGTCAATATGAAAACACCAATGGAGGAATCATATTTTTCCAACTAACAAAATTTTTCTATACCTTTTTTTTTTGAGCTAAGGCAAAGTGTGAAAATATTTAAAACACAAGCAAGAAAGAATAGTTTAGAGGAAAACACTACTAAGTCAAGATCAATAAGATACCCTTGACAGATGACATTCTTATAACAAAACCAGAGATGTTAAATATTTACTCTTAGCATAAAACTCACAAAGTGTACCCTGAAGTTACTCATCAGTCAATATTTATATTTTTAAGTTGTCCAGCAATATTGTGAGAAATTTAAAAAGACAATATATCAGGGGAAACAAAATATTCTCCTTGAAGTTATAGAAATTTATGTGTCCTTGGCCACTGAAACTGTTCTGGTGAAATTAGGTAGCCAAAACCCAAAATGTGTATTCAAATAATGTATTTCTAAAATATTTCCTAGTATAGTCCCTCGTATGCCTTTTTAACAGGCAGAAGGCACAATTTATTTTTTACTACAGAGGCAATACAATCTGTTTGAGTAAACAGCATTAAACTATAGGGTTTTTTTCTCTGTAAGAAATATACAGGTATGTTTCACATAGGACTTTGGTAGTGGCTTATTCCAATATTTGAACACTGTGATGGAGCTCTGGAATTTGATTTAAATAATTTTCACAAAGATGTAGTAAATGTTCAGATTTTTCAGCTCTACCCACCTTGAATATCAATAACAACCTGTTTTTTGGCTTTAATAGTAGCAAATCGGTGACATGTTACAGCTTACACAAATGAACCTATAACAGCTGAGAAAACAGCTGTCTTAGTCTGCCAGTCTGAACATTGTCTTGTTACCTCTCTACATTAAATTATGTTTTAAGTACATGACTACATAACATTATTTTTATTAGTTAACTAATAATATAACAATGTATTTTTTGATAACTGTTATCTTTAGCTTAAGTAAAACATGAGCAATTTTAGTTCAGAAGGCAAATAAATAATAGAATACCTTTTTTCAGGGTTATTACTTTGTCACACCACAATTAGTGAGCATGTTTAATTGATCATTTTGTGGTACTAGCACTATATGCATATATATGTAATATACTAACAATGTAAAATTATTTAATTTTTTCAGTTAAATGGAATAACAGTATATAGAACAGGAGTTTCCAAAGCCTAGGTCTAAGTTTATGACCATTAAAACCACTAAGACCTCAGTAACAGTTAGATTTAACTGGACAACATCATACGCTTTTGACTGTCCCACCTTTAACTGTACAAATACTTTACCTGCACAGCTGGTGCATCATATTTCAATCCATCAGCATTTTGTTAAATACTCTAGCCATGCTCCAAAGAAGGGGCATCACACTCTCCAAAATTACAGTGTAGTAGGGAATGAACTTATAGGAACTTTTGTTCAATTACAGTTTCAGCTGATAATCCTGTGCCATACATGACCACAATACATCTCTGTTTCTCCTGGGTTAAAAAAGGTTAAACCTTGTGAAGACAGACTTCAGATGCTCACCACATGTAAAAAGAACCTTCAAAGTGGATGATGTACAGCAATGGTCAGTCCTAAAGGGAGAACAATCTGCAAACACCACTTGGACAAACCAAGTTTTAATCTTGCAGGTTTGAGTAGATGTGACAACAGAAACACAAGACTGTTTCTTGTGCCAGTTCTCCATAGGCTTCACAATCATCATATAAAGCACTGTAGACTTGAAGCCGTATTTCTAACATTCAGAGGAATCTTTGTCTTTAGCTCTCAAAACACAAGTCATAAATGCACTGATCCATGTGACCTTATTTTCCATAATTTGCCATTCTACCTTTCACTGACATCTTTTTATATCTTCACATTTTCCTCCACAACAGGCAAAAAACTCTTAAGAAAAAAATGCACATGTGCAATGAGTCAAATATCAGACCTATATAGATGGTTTTAACAGCAGCCAGTAAATATTATTATATATTTGATACAAGCTGCAGCTAAGTGCAGCATTTTAACTAGCAACTATGATCACACCAAGGAGTTTGGTTTATGGCACAAGATGTACAGCATAAGCATCCTGTCTCCAGAAACAGGACTAAACTATTGGTGAAATGATGCCTCAGAGCTAATGAGAATTAGCCATCTCAAATCTTAACAACTGTCAATCAGGAAAATGGAAATCAACAATCAAAGGCAGATCCTATAGCTATCCTAGCATCTTGTGGTTTCAAACACTTCCAAAGAATTTTGGAATTTCAAATACAGACATTTATACTTCTATGCAAAACATTCAAAGCCAGGCTATGATGTTCATACAACAAATACGGCAAAGCTGTTATAACTTCCTTGATGTTGCTTAGCCCAGAAAACATGTTTGTTTCATCCTAATATAATTAAGATAACTTCCTTATTCTGAGAATTTAAGGCTGTCCTGCAGTTGAAGTGGTCCAAGAACTAGAGAGTAGCCTCTAAAACTGGGGCTGCAAATCCTGTGTATGGATGGAGAATTTTAGAATTAATGTCACTCTCCTTTACAGTTAAAATTTATGTTTCCATTCAGTGGAAATGTACTCTTATAATTAGTCCTTTGACAAATAACAGCCCTGAAAAAAAGAATTGAGAGACCAAAAGTGAGCTTCTTTGGGCTTGAAAATTGGCAAAATGCTTTTAAGATCACCCTTAGGAACATGTGTGGTGATGTTACATGGCCCCAAGTGACCACTGAGAGATTTGTTATTTCGCTTTAGGCTATCCTCTTTTTTCTGGAGATTGAATTTTAAAGATGAAAACATTATAGTTTAAGGACAAGGGTTCAACCTGAACATCCAGTTTCCCTGTGGGTTTTATTGAAATTGTTTTTGTGATCTTGTGCCTAAAAATGAATTGAATGCAACACAGCAGGCACTGAGTAACACAACACTGACATTCAAAAACAATTAAAGTGGCCCCAGCTTTATTAATAACTAGGGAATATTGTGTTTTCTAAAACAGATGCTTTAGTTATACCACAGAAATTTAATACAAAGCAGTTGTTATAGAATCAAGGCATATGGTTTATAATGGTGCAAATTATTGATAATTTTCTTAACTTAATTTGCTTTGTTTCACCATTCACCCATAGCCCTTCAGAAGCCATATTAATTATTTAAGCATGAGATACCTGATAATAGCTAATTGCTCATTAATACAAGTCACAGAAATAGATGTTTTGATGGGTAGAGTAGATTTTATCCAATGTACTGAAGCGAGAAATGAATTTAAACTAGATAAAGGTACAACTCTTCAAGGTATTTGGAGGCAGAAAATTCAAAGACCACTGAAACTCTATGTAATCAAAATCCATGAGAAGAAATAAACAAAACAAAACAAAATTTCTCTACATTTTATAAACACTACTTAAGCAGAATTGTGTCTGGAAGTTGGAATTCCTGGCATGTTTCCCCAGATGCATTCTGCAAATATAATCCTACTTCATTAAAAGAACATTTCACCTACTAACATCTCCAAAATTACATCCTATCCTGCTGTCATGCTTCCTTAGATAAGCTGGTATTTTCAAGAGACAATCAAAATATTTTGGAAGGTTTGCTAGCACTTAATTTAAAATGAATCTCTGTACAGATCTTGTATTTGCACAAGACCTGTATCACTCTCCTCTATAATTCTCTTCCATGGCTTTTTTGTCTTTCACATCAAGCCAGAATTTCTGACCTTGGCCTTCAACTGGTTATCCTTTGTCATTCCATTACAGCCTGTCTCAGCCTCTGAGCTACTTTTTCATAGCTGTACTTGTACACTTTCATAGTGTACTTGTTTGTCCTGGAATCAGCCCCATGGGCTATTTATATTAACGAAAATAGCTTTTTAAAATTAACTTTTTCTGTCCATTATGGCTAATTAATTTCAACAAAGACGTTGTCTGCTCAAACAAAAGCACAGCAACGTGCTTTGCATTTTGGGGTGGATTTGCCTGATCTGCATATTTAGACTGTAAAAGCCTCGTGGCAGGAGCTATGTCTCCATCTCTTCCTGATGCTGTGAAGCAGCAGAATGTTGGCACCTAGCAAATAATTTGTTATAAGAATAATAAGCTATGTTTTGCCAGGCATGATCTAATGGTGCCCTTTCTAAGGTTATGAGGCAAGTATGAGAGACAAAAGGTATTTTTTTCTTGAATGAGGATAGTTTCTCAGAAATATTCACATTTTAAATGGTAAAAAATGTCATCTTATTTTTTCATTTAACCAAACTTCTTTTTCAGACTAAAGCTGTTTAAACAATACAGCTGACCTCATTCTCACCTCAGATAACTGGCAAAAGAGGCACTTTCAAATCTGGGACTTCAAAGGGGTCCAGAAAAATCTCACATGGATTGCTGCTCACATTTAAAGGTAAATTAGATCATTAAAAAGGACATAAATGAGCTCTAAGCACAGGGAATTCAGAGCCTAAAGTTAAAATAGTGATAATTAAATCATTATAATAATAGTAAAATTTTTCCTCATTGATTCTCAGGCTTTGCACCTTTTGACTGCCTGGGACTGTGGAAGATAATAAAATTAAGTACATCCATATGTATTTGGAAAATGTGGCCCTAATTTTATGTTATGTTTTACAGCACATGGTGTAGTTTTTTTCAGTGCTGAGGCATCCTTTTCTTTTCCAGAATCCAAACTCTCTATGTGTACATAAAAATTATGAATTATTTTCCCTAATTTGCTGTTAATATATGATATATCTAAAAAATAAACCCTTTAAAAACCTGTCCTGAAAAATATTCCACATATCACTGCTAGAGGCACAAAATACCTGAGGAAAGGCTGCTCATGGAGAGTTCTTGCTTTACTTTTGAGGGTTTACTGGTTTCCTCTGCCCCTGCACAGCACTCAGGGATCTGCCACACAGCAAAGCTCACCCTGCCCTGCCAGCCACTGAATCCATGCCACACGTGTGCTGGGAGAATCCACATGTGTGGGAAAACATTTGTTAGAAGAGGTTACGTGGCCGATAGCATAAGCAGGGAAAACCACAAATCCCAACCTTCCTATCAATTGCACCAGCTCTTGTACTACTTCTAGGCAACTAATGACAGCTGCCATTTGTATATTCATTTATACACAAGTGCACAGGTAAATACTTTAAGAATAAAGCCATTGGGACTGTCAAGACAAATAACTGTTTTACTCTTGCCTTTTAAAAGTGCAAGGTCAGTGAAACAGCATGTTAAAAATCCCTTCCCAAATATTTTATGTTATTGCTTCAGTAGTAATAATCATAGAAAGCCTAGAGCTACCAACCACCATTATCATCTCAGCATAGCAGCTAGTTTCACAATAATGGATTTAATAAAACCAAGTCTGTCAGAAGTATTTTTAAGGAAAGCTTTGGCTAGACATATGTTTTCAGGTAATGCTTCCCATCCACATACAAACTGTTCCTTCATCATGAAAGGATTTTTTATACAGATAGCTATTTGTATATTTTGTAGCTTTCATACATATGTATGTATGTATGTATATATATAAATTTTAAACCTGAGAAACAGCTCTTCATATGGAAGGAGACATATATTTTCTACCAGAAGCTGTGAAGTATTAAGTAAAACACTCAAATAAATAAGCCTCGGCTCAGTCACAAATATGTGAAGGATGAGCCTGATCTTGGAACTTATATGAAGCTTTCTGAAGGCAATGAAAAATCTTCAATTCATTTTTCAATGTGCTTTTCACAATTCTTTTCACCATTCAAGCATGTTGTCCCCAGACCCATACTGAAATATTTTCGGTGCAAAGCATACTTTGGATTTTTCTCTGACTTAATTGATGATACGTTAAGAAGTCAGGAAAGAAAATTATTCATAATGGTTTACTGCACACTGCTAAACTGTGATTTTTTTTTTCTATTTCTATTCAGGATTGTATACCTCTACTTATAAACTCTTCCAATAAATTCCAATGTCAGGATCTGATTATGAATAGTAAGTTGGTCAAATGGATTTTGGATTGAGTCCAAAAGCCAAATCAATAGTTGGAGCAGTCATAAACATGGAACAGATCTTTTTCTTACTTACCAGTGATCTCACACAACAATTGAAAGTATGATTAATGACAATTTCTTATACTAATGTGCTGAATGCCTGTCTGGAAAGCATCTACATTACAATGGCTAACTTGGGCATTTATCTGGACTTTCACCTCTTTCAGAGATAACGAGGTTGCACATAAGCTAACGACCAACTATCTTCTAACTGAATTCTTCAAGGGAAAATGCAGCAAAAGGAGCCAGTTTTACTACTGGAAAGAACA
>WEKY01003260.1:5594-15804 GCA_013390045.1 Picathartes gymnocephalus | reverse complement strand
ATAATAAGGTTGAATTCTTTTCTGGGAAACACCATGGAAGAAGAATAATAGTTAAAAAAAACCCAACTAAAATATTTCTTTTTCAAACACAGATGTCCCTCCACATTTGGACTTCTCAGATCCTTTTAGCCGCAAAAGAACCGTTGAAACACTGTATTTTACCAAATCCCACTCCTCTGTTAAAGTAACATTCTCTGGGGTTCCATGAGTTTTCCATTTGTTATAATATTTCAAACTTCCTAGTAATCTTCACTTGTCTTCATTACTTTCTTGCCTACATTCCCCACCTTCCTTCACCTCTATCTATCCAACTTCTCTTTAGCTTCTATTTCTCTCTACAAATCTGTCATTCCATGATCTTGTTCAGTTACTGATGCCTTTTCCTCTCAAATTGCATTTGTACACACATCTCCTGTGCATTAACCTTCTCCCCTCAGCTTCCTCCTGCTATTTCAAACTGCAGCCGTTCTTCCTTGAACAAGATTCTTTTTGTTCCTCAAGGGAACAAGGCAAGAAAATGATCATGTAGTGTAAGGACCACCTAAGTTCTGTTCTCACAGGATAAAGGGCCATACTAATAATTTTTAGCAGTGTGTAGGAAAAGGCAGTCTCTAAGTTTGCTCTTTAAGTGAGACTTTTTTGTCCTAACCTACAGGCCATACATTTGATATTAAGAAGAATTTTTTAAATAATCGGTGTGCACATCTAACTAATATATACAAAATACTTCATTTGTTTTGAGGACGGAAAATAAACCACCAAAAAACTCCACCAAAAACCCAAACACACACATAAATAATCAAACCCAACCTTAAATAAGTGATGTTCAACACTGAAATCCTCAGGAGCTTAGTGGATACTTAGCAATTGCATCCACGAAATACTTTTTCTTCATGTAGAAGGAAAAATAACCCTAATTTTTTTTCCTTTAATGTACTCAAATGTATTTGGGGATTCTGTGAGCACCTAGAGACTGCAGTCTTCCTGGGCACCAGGCAGAAGAAAACAGCTGGGTATTTTTTTCAGGGATATAAAGGCTTTAATCTCTGCCAATGACTACATCTATCTAGAGTTTTAGCGAAAACTACCAACACCCTCCCTTCAGAGAACCCCTCTCCTCAGTCCCTCAAGATCATTGAAAAGACTAAAGGACCCACTGTCAAATAATTTCAACTCATATCCAGTAATCCAAGGATTTGTTATTAAATTTATTTTTAAACAAAGATTATGCTCTAAATTGGGAAAGCATAATACCTGTTATGCAGAAAATAAGCTGAACGCTTTTTGTCAAAGGAAGTGATGGATGCACTCTTGACCATAAAGCTGTCTTCTGAACTTCCAAGATGTAAATGCCTTTTAGTTGTCATCTTCCATAGAGCCCATGCTCAGAAAACCCAAAGGTAAAATGCTACTAAAAATAAATTGCCAGCTGCCTCAGAAAGCAAGGAAGAACCAGTTTAGGACTTCAGCATTATGAGACCCATGATGTCATTTCTCTCAGGAGAAAAAGTGCAGCCAATAGAAAAAAGAAATTCTGGTTGTTCTATTTCTTTACAAAATAATTTATTACTATGCCAAAGAACTGCATATAATTTTCCTGACATATAAATCTTCCTTTGACAGTTCAAATGATCCATAATTATAGCCTTTTACAGAAAGAGGAAAAATAAATCTCTGAGTGATAAACTCTTTTGAACCAATGTTTAAGATCTCCACACACGGACACTCATGGACGTCATTTGCCTGTTTCAAGAGATCACAGATAACAAAAGAATATGGAACAAATTAACAACCCAAGAGATGACTGAAAAATATCAGCAAAATTGTATAAGTTGGGGAAATTTATCCACCAAAAACAGTTTGGCAGAAATGCCCATTCAGTTCCCAGAGTTAGAATTCAAAAGTTTGAGCTCATTTCAAATCCAGCGCTTTCCTATTATGCATGTTTTCTCTGTGTAATTGAAGGGTTCAATGCAGCAGACATTTGGAGATGAAATGAAGATGTACCAGGACCTAGAAAGTCTGCAATGAGGGATAGGTGAACCAGATTATACCTGCATTTCTAACATCAGTTGGATTAACCTTGTCACCCTCAATTTAAATTTAGAGGTCTTAGAGAGAAAGATCTGGTCCCATCAGAAGTTAAAGCTAGAGTTAACAGCAGGGCTAGGATCAGATGGAGAACTATGTTTATAGCAGGGCCTTTTGAATCACTGCAAAGACCATGTGCAGCAGACAACAGATTTAAAGCATATTACATAGATAGGAAATAAATAGGGTTAAGATTTGCTGGTTAAGAGACCCCAGGCTGAGAGGAGAGATGAATTGTTTGGAGGAGGCTCTGGGCAGCTTAGATAGGTATGGGATACAGACCACAGTTCATGGTAGAGCCTAGCATTCAGAGGTATTAAAACCAGATTCAGGGTCAATTACACTTAGAGTATAAAGCATCTTGATCCCCCAAACTGAAGTAACTCCTTCATTTTACAGGAATCTTAAAATCTTAAAGCAGATGGAATGCTAGAACTGATGCAGATTTTTAGGGTTAGGCCTAGGAGTCCATAAGCTTAAAATTAACAGAAATCAAATAACATTGATAAGAGCAATGTTTATTACTCAATCCCACAAGTTAAGTCAGGGCACTAAGAATATATTTAGACTGAGAGCTTAGTTCAAACACAGCTGCAAATAAATTTTGAAGTGCCAATAGATTAGGATGAAGGCTGTGAATCACTTGGAAATTGGATTATGTCCTAGGTGGGCAGAAGTTCTTAAGTTACTGGGTTGCATAGTTTAGGGTGGGAATAGAGATAATGTTGTGAAATTCAGTGATTTATATCACAGTGCTGAAGCGGCCACAGGTCACAAGACTTAATGCTGGCAGAGGCTGGGATTAAGGTTGAGATGGGCAGAAACCCCCAAGCTTGGCTAAGAAAAAACTGGGAGCTTTCTTAAAAGATTAAAGGCACACACAAGGTTGTAAAATGATAAGATAATAGTTTAATAGGGATTTGAAAGTTCCACAAATATTTTGAAGATATAACAGTGTGATACATCTCATTAGCCAGGGAAAAAGATCAGTAAAAATGCAAGCAAATTATGTGAGCACCTAAAAGAATGGAAGCAAAACCAGCGTTACTACATCCATTTAACAGCATTTATTCTGCAGGTGGCTCATTTCCCCAAGACAACACTTTGTAGGTGGAGAATAAATACAGAAGTCATAACAGCACTGTACAAGTTATGACCCAGAGCTCAGTAGGACTATTGCAACTAAATCCCAAGCCTTGATTTCTGCATTCTCATGTCCCAGTCAGAGACTAAAAGCACTAAGTCACGTGAAGGCCCCTTTTCATCCTTTCAAGAAATATTTATATTAAAATAAATATGGAAAAGTAAATAGTAATGTAGCTTAAAGTAATGAGACCATATTCTCCCCCTGTCTAGACCAGGGGACTGGAGATAATACAAGGAAAATTGGTAAAAGGAAGCATTGCAGGGAAAATTGTCTGTTAATTTTAGGATTTGTTTTGGTTTCACTTTATCTCAGAGAAATAAAAACAATATGCATCATAGAAAATTGCTCTTGAAAGAAGTTTTGGGTTCTTCCCACTACCTTTATGCTCTGTTTCTGTGTTTTATAAGTCAGTTACATTTGAGGATAAGCAAATGTCATTATATAAAGTCTGTTCAAAACTAAAACAAAAACTTGACTTTTTATTTAAGTCAACCTTAACTAAAAGGAAGCTGGCAGAAGTGATTCCCAGTTAGGAAAATAAAGTTAATTTTATCCCTTACCATGAAGAAAAGATTTCATTAGTGTTCCAATTTTTCATTTTCTCTGCATCATTTAAAATGTTTAATGAGGAATGTTACTGTTTAGAACTTTTAAAAGCATAGTTCTTGATTTGACAAGCTTGAGAATAAGCACCAAAGAAAAGACTCACACCAGCTGAAGTTTGGTAAGCCTGTATAATCAGCAAGATGAATTATTTTAAAGAAAGGAGGAATTAAAATAACATGAAGTTCCCACAAGCAGGGTAGGATATTTTTTTCCATTAAAGACCTAGTCCAAAAATAAAACATTTCAAATTTTTCACAGATCAGTAGTCAGGTATTGAATGTTTGCTTCATCTGTGTGATAGTATAAACACTACATGTTTTGCTTCTCCTGCGCAGGAAGCCATGCCCTGTGAATCCGTTTTGTTTCCCCATGCCACACAGGTGCCTGAAGCATGTCTGTTACATCAGCTGTTTACAGGTCCCAGCACTAAGCCAGTCTGGTTTCTGATGAATTGTTTTTGTCCAAGAAATCCACTGTCTTAGAGCTCTGTCCCCCACATCACTCTTTCTCCACCTACATAGCATTTAGTCAACTGGTGAATCACCAGATCTCATCAGTATGGTTGGCAGCATCTCCCAGGCACGACACAGCTGCAAATGGCTACTCAGGCCACATGGTGTGTGAAGGAGAGTTCAGATATTTTCCTGCTACTAATGTCTTTGGGGCCAGGTAAAGAGCCGTAGGGACCAGCACAAGCCTCTCAAAAACCCTGCAAGTGAGTGGGAACCTACAACCACTGCAGCAGCAGCAGACATAGACCATCCCAGACAGCATTTTTAGGAAGAAACAGTCAAGTGGCTTCTGTTTGTTCTAGGCATCTACTTAGGAGATTGGTGGAAAACCCAACAGAGCTGAAGATAACGCTTCCCTTCACATATTCCTATAATAAAAGGGGCAGCTGGGGTGGAGGAAAGAGTAAAGGAAGGAAAAGCAGAGAAAGTACCATTTTGTGTATTTTACAAAATTTTTTACTATGTTCTGGTGGGAAAAAAGAAACAACAACAAAAAAGAGCTAAAAATATCAAGCTGACATTTCAGCCTTCTTAAAAGCAGGTATTCTTCTTCTGCCAAGAATTTTTCTGGCAGTCTTGTTTTGCAGTGGTCAGGATAGAGCCTGGGAAGTTGAGGCATTACTCCATTAACATCTGGCTAATGGACACTCTGTGCAGTGCAAGGCAAGCTGACTGCCATAGCTGACTGATATTCATTGCGTGCAGTTGGTGTAGGACACCATTCCTGGTCAAAAGCTAAGTCATAGAAGACAACTGATTTCTCCTCTTTTTCTCCTTTCTCAGTCAAATGTAGCCTTCTGCAAGCAGCCGTTCAGAGGAGATGAAACATCACAGTCTGCAGCTACTCAACAAACACGAGACACCCCAAAAACTTTTGAACAACCTGCCACTTTTAAGCTGTGCTAGAAATAAACATTTGAGCTTTGGTGCTTTAAGAAAGGTACCTTCATGTCTGCAGTGAAACACTGTTACTGCTGGAGCTGATTAAAACGGAACAAACAAGGTGCGAGCGGTCAATAACTAAGCCAGTTCTCCAGACTGACTCATTTACACAGAGGGGTTTTTTGCAATGCTGCAGGCGGTACAGCAAACTGAGGAGTAGTTATGACTGTACACTATGCACACAGCTGCAAGAAAAAAAAATTATTCTTTAATTGCCATTTTTTACCTTCCTTTACAAATGCAACAACAGGACAATTTGGATAGTAAGTGTAGGGTGTGGGTTTGTGACGAACAGGCTTAAGCCATCGTGGCAACTACCTTACTTCAGAGGCAAATTTCCGTATGCCTTAATTCAAAGGTAGACAGAGTTTTGTCTTAACATTTCTCTCGTTTGACAGAGATAGATACAACTGACATGATCCAATCCTAAACCCTGGCTCACTAGCAAGTCCATGAACCACCCAAATTACCGCTGCGTAGTCCTATTCCTATGTACAGGGACTCGTTTCTGCATTGGACTGAATTTCATTCCAACTGACTATAAGAAATAACTGTTTAATACTTGACTAACACCGCAGGTAAGACACTGAACATCTCCAAAGCATTCCTTCAAGTAACAAATTGTTTGGCTGTTCATATTCTATGCTTTTATCTTCATTTTCTAAGTGGGAACCCCAAATTTGTAGGTCCTACTACCCAAGTAAATTCTCATTGCCACAGCTCCAATGTTTATAATGTGCAATTATCCTCTTATCTTGAAACAACAGTAGCAAGGTCATGTATTGGCCTTGTAGCACAGAAAACATCAAATCTGAAAAGACAGCGTAAGCTATATAACCTCTTCTTTCACAGTGCCAAACATCTCTCCTATTACTCTGCCTCTGAAGGAAGCTTTGCTGGAGAAGCCACTTCACACCTGCAGAAATATCTTTCTTGAATGATGGGGTGGTTAAAAGCATAAAATATTTTTATTGCTCAAGTTTCCTCATAGAACCAGCGTCTGGCTGCAGGGCACTTCCACCTACAGATCGACATAAAAAAGATCCTGCTGTATATAAGCTGTCCTCCCCCACTGGGCAGGGGTAATGGGAGAAGGGAATTCTTTAGTTACTACTCTGCCTAACTGGAAGACAGACATTCCCGTAAAACTGTGTGTGGGAGCATTTCACAGTGAAAGCAAAACACTGTTAAAAGTAAATTCAGTGAACTACTTCTCATGCAGTGCAGCTGCTATATGGAGAGATAAGGATATTTTATTGTACACACACAAACTGCCAGACACCAACTCCACTGCAGTGCCAGAGAGATAGCTCTCCTTTTTTTTTTGCTGCTATTAAGGCTGTTGACCAAGGCACACCTTCACGTGTCAGTCCCAACCTGACCCTTATCAACCTGAGGGGCTGAGAGCTATCTGTTGTTTCTGATTGCAACTGTTTTAGTCCAACTGAATTCGTGTTTGGAGACTACACAATCAGCAGCATAAATTGACATAACACTCTTGACTTTCTAATTATACCAGATTTATGCTGCTAAGAGAATGAATGTGGGCCAGCCTTACAGCATGGCCATGAACTCATGTGACAGATCTGTTTCATGAGAAAAATTCATTGCACCTCATTGCTCCATGCAGCATCACTCCAAGGACATACTGATGTGAAAAAAAAAAGTCATACTGCAGCCATGAGACAGCACGTTTTAAACAGAACGATCCTGTTGTGATGGTTAGGTACCTGAGTGACACAGAGTAACATGGATATTTTTGGTTTTCAAGTTTTAACCTCAATATGGCAGAATAAGAAAGGTTTAATCTCTGGTTTAGACCAAATTGACAACATTGAAATACTTTGTGTTTAATATAATTGATTTTCCACTCACCAAGAGAATAGTTAAACACTAAAGATCAATACCAGTCTCTAAACTCCTACCTTTTTGATCACATTTGACTGCTCTGTAACAAGTTATATTGAAAAGTGTCAAAGTAAAGGGAAAAAAGTAGCCAAGGGTATAACGGGATCAGAACCATCACACCCTTCATAATAAACAGAGTATAAAAAAATTAATGACAACATAATTCTGCTTGGCAATAAAACTATATTGGCTGCTTAGGACATGGATATCCTAGAGTTGGCCTGTATTCCTGTTTCATACCAAAGGGAAACAAAAACTTACAACGTTGCAATGCTGTGAACATCAATGGAATAGAATTAAAGCTTCATACTTGGCCTGAGCAAATCCAACTGTGGTTTATGTGTAATTTCTGGAATTGCTAGCCCATAAAAACATACTCTTCCATTAACCACCAAGGTAACTTCCTGTCTCAAACATTTGCAGCTTAGATGTCTCTGTCCTTCAAGTCATAAAGATTATTTGCAAAAAATATTTAATGTTGACTATTTTAACCCTAGTACCATTACCACAGTATACTCTTAGGGCAATCTTAGAGAATGACAATAGTCAGGTATTATTTACAAGGGATGCCCACTTTTGGAAGGCCATTGCACAAGTTACATTTAAGATGCTGTTAAAAATTTAACAATACTAAAGAGAAAAACAGATATTAGATGTTAACATTATCATGATCCTTTAGAAATATTGGTTCGCCTGCAACATAGTGAGCTTTGTATAAGAATATGCTACATACTCTGTGTCCATGCCACAGTTTCATCTACACAAACCAAGAGAAGCTTCTGCTTTTACTATTTTACAGTTCTGCATCATTATTTCTGCATGGAAATACTAACTGTTTCATAAAGAATGCTAAAGCTGTCCTCACACCCTGGACACATTAACCAAGTAGTAAACCTGCAGCCAGCGCAACCAGTTAGGAAAAGTCAGGCTTTCTCGTTATTATCAGCATTGAATAAAGATAGTTTTAATTTGTATCAAATGTATGAGAGTTCTCTATTAATTCATAAATGGGCATGTTACTCTCCCTACTGATTGCTCTTTGTTGACCTGTGCATTAATTAATCATAAAGAGCTTTTGTCTTGCGGAAAACAACCCAAATTCTGAATTGACACGGAGATAAAGAAGAACTTCAGGGCTGTAGAAAACCTGCGCTTCTACACAATTTAAAGGGAGTTAGTTAGAAACTTGTGCCACCAGCTCCAGCACTGAGCACTTCTATCTGAAAGGTATCACCACTGAGAGCAAGATGGTTGGAGCTATCACTTTCTCCATGCCAAGCCCACCAAAGCCAGATCTCTCCACTATGCCAGTGGAAACTATAAACAAAGGCACTCTTTGAGGCTGAGAGCAGTACTCCCATTAATCTTTACAGGGAACTAGGTCAAAGAAGCCCCAAGGCCTCTCTGAACTACATAAGCAAGCAAAGGCCTATAAAGGGATATTTCTGCAGCTGAGAATGCCCTGTGCAAAAGAACAGCCAATTAATAGTCTTTTCCAGACACACCCATGCACTGGATAACAGGAGAAAAGGCAATGGCCAAGCTACTCCTTAGTTCCAGAAACATCCTGTTGGCTTGCTGGGCTAGTTGGTGATGGGGGCAGGGCGGGAAGTCTTCACAAAAGAAATCCCAGTGGGTGCCAGAGAGCCCCAGGCTACCCTTTGACACCAGCTGTAGCAACAGCCAAGGATTTTACCCACTAGGGACTGAAAGGAGACCAAACTAATCTCAGAACAGTTACAATCTAATTGCAATTTGGTTGCAATGTACTACGTGGAATGTTTAACAGCAGCTTGCACTTAAAAGGTTTTCTAACCACTGTCAAAGTCATGGGACAGCCAGTAATCTCTGCGTTTTCTTACCGCAAATTATAACACACGAGGAATTTTATCAGACAGTTTAACAAAGAGATAGAGGGCAAAATTTATTTCAGACATGTAATAGAATGCACTTGCTCAAATATTACTAATGATAATGATAAGAGTGCATATATACAAGAAAACAACTGAGAAGGAATGCGAAATACAACTTGACACAAAGGAAGAAACAATTTCCTTAGACTTCAGCAACTTCAGCCTAAACAAATGTTGTAAGGAAACAAGAGTGTAATTTGAGTATCAGACTACTAGTATGGTAGGATACAGAGGTGCAAATACCTAACTACATTCTGTGGGAACACTGCCTGCTGCACACCAGAAATATGTGTCAATAGACAAATCTTTTTAAGCCTTATTTTTTTTCTTAAATTAGCCCCATGAAGCACACCTTTCCCACATTCATGAACAGAAAACTACCATAAGAACCTGCCTCTCATTATTTTGGAAAATACAAAATTGCAAACCACAGATGGAGATGTAGCAATGACAAAGCTTGTACCAGGTTTGTACCCGGATCTATCCAGCCCTTCTACAATACACAATTGTGTGTGATACAGTTCACATCCCTCTGCTACTGCTTCTTCCCAGGAGTTTTAGGTAGCACAAGAGCTTTCTCTGCTTGGCCTTTACTGATCTGCTTCCCCTGAGCAACGCTGATGGCTCTCTCCAAAGACACCCAAGAGAAGATTGATAAGTAATTTTACCCTACATATTTCTGCTTGTCAATGCTGAAAAACAAGAGAGCGGCAATCTGAACTCAAACAGGTACAGGGCCTCCCTATGCCTTCTCAGATTGTTCTTAATATTCAAATCTTGGATCATTTTGGAGACCAGGCATAGAAAGAAAACAGGCAGTAGGAATAAACACAAATAAAGAACCCTGGACATTCTGAAAACTTTACACATTTTTTAAAAACAATTGCAGCTGTATTTTGGATGTGTAGGAAACACAGCCTGCTGTCCTCAGTCTCCCTTCCACTCAGTCTAGTACGTCCCTTTTTCCCTCATATTTATCTTTTGGAACACTTTTCGCCCATTATTCCTGCTGTGGCATTATCCTAATTTGCATCAGTTTTACTTTCTTACCTAGATTTTAGTGGCAGCAGTATCTGATTTTTTTTTTTTTT
>WEKY01003246.1:0-46041 GCA_013390045.1 Picathartes gymnocephalus | reverse complement strand
GGCCGCTACCACTGGTCTCTGCTTAGCCGCCGGCGCAGCCCCCTCGGCCGCGGCTCTGGCACCCGCCGCCCCTCGGCGCCGGGCAGCAGGAAGCGGCGCTCGGCCGGCTCCCCGCGCCCCCCTCCTCTCCCCGCCCAGCGCAGATCGGGCGCCGGCGGCACGGGCTGTCGCGGGAGCAGCAGGCGCTGGCGTCGGATGCCTGCACTACGCCATCCCGGTGCTGCCGCGGCCTGGACTCCGCGGGGAGCACAGGCGATCGACGGGCAGCGGCAGCCGCTCCTTTGTGTCCCAGGTCGGTGACGGGGAGCGGCGAGGGGGCGCAGGGTGGTCGGGCAGAGCGACGGGACCGTGTCCGTCCCCTCCCGGAGGGCTGGGGCAGGCGGGCACCCCTCCGTGCCCGGCCTGTTTCCGGGGCCGCGGGAATGGCGGGCGGGGGACTTGTTTGTGTCGGTCTGACCTCCCACTCCCCGCACGCCAGCAGGAAAACTCGGGGAGCCTTTCCGCAGCCCGACTGGGTGGGCGGCGAGGCGGGGCAGGGGGCTCGGCCGCCTCCGCCGCGGGGCAGGGGACGCATCCCCAGGGCCCCCGGGAGCGGATCGTGGCCGGAGAAGTTTCTGCCCAGGCAGCGTTTCGCCGCCGCTGTTGATTGTTTATCGCTCCGAGGCGGCTCCGAAAATAGGTCAGAAATAATGTCTCGCTCGTCCCCGCCGCCAAGTGTCCGAGGGCCGGCCGTGGTGCTGGGAACTGCTGGAGGCAATGGTGCCTTTCCCGTCCTTACTTTCTTGAGAAATATCGGAACCTCACAGGGTTTGAAACGGTGTTGAGGGGGCGGGGGGCGTTAATTATTTATTTATTTATTTTAAATGTCGGTTTCTGCGTGCAGTGTGGAAAGTTGCTGGCCGGGCTTTAGGAATAACTCCCAGCTATTTCCTGGTGCTCGGCACTGGCAGCTCCCGCCCTCCCGGTGCGGACGGGAACAGCGCGCTCCCCTCGGAACGCCGGCGGAGCGGGGCAGGGCGCTGTGGGCCGGCGGTGCCGTGCCCTCAGCAGATACTCGTAACTCTCCTTACCGTCCCTAGGATCTCGTCTGGGCTCAGTTAACCTTCGGGGCGCGCTCGGCGGGATTTGCAGGATCAGTAAGCGCGCTGGTGGAAATAATGTTCCTTTCTTGTATTATTTTAAGCAAAATTTCGGACAGAACCTATTTGAAAGCTTTATTTGATAATTACTAGTTGCAAACATACTGCTTGGAAGAGAAGTTGCATAGCATAACAGATTTTAAAAAATTGTAATTACAGGATTTACAGTCATGTTGATACTATAACTGAAGAGGTATTTGTGCTGATGTGTTTAAGCCCACTTCCCCTTTCTCCTGGTTGCAGAGGATTTTGCTGGCTGAAAAGTAAACAAGCTACTGTTTGAGATCTTATATTTTATCAAGTAGAGTGGACACAAATGCCTATTTTGTTTTACTGCATTTTACTTTTTTTTTTAAGTGATTATTTCAACTTGCTTACTGCCTTATAAATAGGCAAAGCCTGAAGTAAAATCCACACACACCACCTTTTGGTTTGCTTGACTGATAGCAAGTAGTAATGCTGCGGAATCTGTATTACTCTGGAAGGGAATATATTACATTTTCATCCATTAAATAACTCCAACTTAGCATTTTGATTGCAAAGATAAAATTACTTGGCCCTTGCTAAGGAATAAATAGCACGGCCCAAACCTGTTTCAGTAAATCTCTGCTTTGCTGGAACATTTTGGCTTTTTTACAATGAAATAATTCTGGATTCATAAAGGAACAAATTAGGTACTCAAGCATAATTTTTATTATTCCGTTCAACTGTTCATTGCCCATTAGAACTGAATTGTTTTGTAGAAAGTGAACAATAATCTGGGCTCTGGCTGTATCTTTGCAAATACTTCAAATGAATGAAGCACAGAGTTGTCGTCATGTTCTGTTTCTTCCATATGACTGTGCCAGTAGTCACAGTCTGAGTACCTGCATTTGGATGTCAGAACACAGCTCTAAATCTTAGTCTGCATTTTTCTTGGGTGGATCAACTTGTTTTCCTTTTCCCACCACTCATTTTTCCCCCTCTAAGTGGCTTAAGTCAATTCTTAAGCTTTCGTTTGATAGTTGATTAAAGGCAGAGAATATGAATTTGAACTCATTCTTTGAAGTGGTTTAAATATCCTGTGTGTGAAACACAATCCTACACAACTGGTAAGAGTTGACTGGTACGTGAAAATACTGGTTTTGGGCTTAAATTAGCATTTTATTTATAAAACTGATTTGTTACCTTCAATTCAAATTATGGTCAGTGTGACTGTCCTGGATAAGGTTTGGCATGAATAGTAATCAGTAAAGTACACACAGCAACTGAAATCTGTCTTCAAAACTGTGATTTTGAAAATGTGCCAGACAAACCAACACAGTTGTTGATTCAATTTAATTCCACTGCAATAGAATTTAGTTTTGTTTTGAGTTAAGTAAAACCTCAAAAATAACACGTTGGGCTCTGTTCAGATTTCAGAAGAGCTAAGCCTTTGCATCTCTTCTGAAGGCCCAGTGATGAATGTGACAGCTACCTGACACTGCAGTATTGTGGTTTTAACATTTCCCTTGGCAGTACCTGGGTTTCAAAGCTCAGTTCCAGGACTTTCTCTGGTGCTTTTTTCTCACAAATATAGAATTAGTCAATTCAGTTCCCAGGCAGGGAGAGATGTAAAAACTGAGATCTATTGCTCACTCTGGCATTCCCTGTTGACTTTGCTAGTCAGTTACCTGCTGAGAAGGACTCTGACAAGTTCTAGTGGACTTGGCTGTGGTTTTGAGGTATGATAAACAGTCTTTGACAGGATGTTTTTATCAGTATCTCATTCTCACCAGGTTACAATCTGGTGTTTTGGTGCGAGCTTCTCTTGCTGGAAGTGATTAGAATGGGATATGAATGCCACAGCCATCTGTCTGGCTGGGGAGGTGCATAGGAAAGCAAATCCTGGCAGAGGAGAGAGGCATATTAATGTGAGTGGCAAGGTTTTGAACTCCTGCAGGTAAAGGTATGGGAGCTCTTTATGAGCTCTGACTCTTGTACTGTTTTTTTCCTTGAAGAGAACCTGGTTACCTACAGCAGCCTAGGAGGCAGGTACCCAAATGTTTATTAATGTAATGATGAGAGTACTAATGCCTGTGTCTCTCTCTTGGCTACTGGCTGCTGTCCCAAAGAAATTTGAAAGTTAAATCAGTACCGAAAATGGACCTCAGTGTGAGAATCAACAATCAAGGGTTGTGAATTCTTGTTACTGTTGACCTTGTTTCAGTGTTTGAAGTTGTTATTGATAAAGACTAACGTTTCTCATCCTTGCTTGGTAACTGTTTCATCTTGTTCTTTGTGTTTTTTGTCTTGAAGTAATTTTGTTCTTTCTCACCTTCCAATCCCTACAGACTATATATAGGACAGTCTTGGCAGAATATAACCAAGGTGGAAGAATTGCAGTTTTATTGTGTGGGTTCCTCCCTCCCCTTTTTCTCTGTATGGAAAAATACAGTCTCACTAGTGCTTTGTTTTCATGACAGGAAAGATGAGTAGCACCTGTGTGTTGGCCGGCCATTGTCCCTGATGGATACTTGTTTTGACATCCTGTTGTTGTATGTCAGTTACCTCTGACAGGCTGTTGCTCAGAGAACCTGTAGCCTAAATAAGTATTACTGTGTTAAGTACCAGCACATGAATTTCTTTTGGTTAACTATGAGCATAACTCAGAGTTTCTTGCATTATTAATTATTTAATCTTGCATTCAATATTCCTCCTAATGGAGAAGCATGGAAAATGTGATTTTTTAAATTTTTTTTCTTTTTTTTTGTTTTGTTTTGTTAATGAAAAGTTTGTTTATCTTGCAATCTTCAAAAGCTTTATAAGTTCCTATATCCTGTTGATACAGTTCAGTGGTTACAGTGGTAGTGCTAGGTTGACATTTGGACTTGAAGATCTTTAGAGGTGTCTTCCAACTTTGATGATTCTGTTCTTTGATCCTATAAGTCACAATCCTGCTGCTTTAAAACAGGAATGAGAGATTGGTTATATCCACTCAAAAGTCTCATTTTTGGTCCCTCTGAGCTTGTTACAATAATACTATGCTCCTGAAAAAACACTAGTTCTATGGTTTTCTGCCACAGCTAGGCAAAGCAATAAAGTATGTCCTTATGTTCTGTTAACATTATTGCACCATGTGTTTTCTCCTTGGCAAGACATGTGATTTTATGTTTGCTACACATCTGCTGATTTTGGCCTTCTCTAGCACTTTGCTAAGCACCTTTTGAACATATTAATTAGTTGGATACATGTCATTAACTATTGTGTGTAGAAAAATAAGTTACTGTTGAAGTATGAACATAATTAAATATTTATGCTTTCATTTATAGCAAAAACAGTTGGTATTTAGTAATGTGGTGTTGCTGATATTTGTAGAAGTCTGTTGTACAAACCGTCTTCCTCGAAGAACAATGCGTGGACCCGTAGTGGTAACAAGAGTATACAACAAAGAGTATTTAAGAAAAAAATCTGAAAGGGAGGAAATGAGTTTGCCATAGTTTCAGGTCAGGAAGAAGTCAGGTGAGCAAATTGTGTTTACTTCAAGCAGGAAATTGGTGACAGCATTGTTCTTGGAAAGAACAGGCAGAGAAATAAGGAACAGAATCAAATCTCACAGAGCTCAGCTTCCAAGTGGAACAAAAGTTGAAAACGCTAAAGCAAATTGAAATGACATCAATTCTATTTTTTGTTAGATAGGTTCAGTGCTTTTTTTTTTTGTAATGGATTTTCTGTAGAGGTTTTGAAATTGGGAACATTTTTGTTGCTAAGAATTTTGAACTTTATATTGTGCAAGCAGTTCTGTTGGAAACAAGATACAAAGTTTCACTTATCAGTATTTCTTACTAAAAATAAATAAAAAGCATCCACATTTCTGAATTGCAAGTCTTGTATCAGAAAAAAAGGAAAACATACACATTTTGCTATTTTTAGCTTTCTAGTGAAAAGTTAAGAATTTGTTACCTCTAATACTACAGAATTGTACATATACATATATACATATGTATGGTTTGCTGAATCTTGTTTGTAAAATAAATCACAAGCTTGTACACACTATGCTCCCAAATCCCAAGAAGAAATCTATAGCATTCAACAGTTAATTTTGCAGGAAGCTTTACACTTGACCTCTGATATTTTGAAATAATAAACTGACTTGTTTTCCAGATGCAAGTCTGCTTACTCTAATCACAACCTTGTTCACGTGCTGTGACCTCATGAATTAATCCCTGTTACTGACAATGCCATAGATCACTCATTACCTGTTGCATAAAGGATTTTGAGAAATAATGCTTTATCATGCTTTCTAGCTATAAAATAAACTGAATTCTCTTTATGCTTCTTCTAAAGTTAATAAGCAGGGCTTCCTTTTCAATTTTCATATTAGAATGGCTTGCAGTACATTTTCTGTCTTCCTTCTATTGAAATTTACAAGGAAAATGTTGTAGTAGAAGAAAAACTCTTCTGCAGAAGCTCTTCTGTAGAAGAAGCTGTACTTTCTCCCCAGGCTGTCCGTTCTGTCATCGCTTGATGTTTTTTCTGCATAATGGTTGTGTATTTCCATGTAAAAAAAATCAGTCTATATAGTGTAATTAATGCTCCTGGGTTTTAGTGGTAGAGGTAGTAGTAGTAGCATATCTAGTGCTTTTAAACTTAATTATAATTGCTTGCCTGTCTGTTTATATGTGGCCCATCTAGCTTTCTATAAATGCATATATGTGTTTTTAAAAGATTTTCTGAGATTATACCAGCTATCAGATCATTTCAGATCCTATGTTTTCAGGCATCTCTGACCTTCAGTCCCTCACTGCAGTGAAATAATCCAGATCAAAACATGCCAAGGTATTGAGGATGTTTGAAATACCGAAACAATAAAGCACAGATAGTAGAAAACATGTTTTGCTGCTTTACATGTAAAACAGCTTAGAGGAAAAAACCTTGTAATGGGTGAGGTCAATACTGAACATGGAAGTCAGGACCTAGATCTCCATGTTTGTGGCCATTCTGTCATGCTGTACTTCTTTTTCTCATGAAGGCCCTTGTTCCTGGGGCAGAAACTCTGAGCCATTGGGTTCTCCTGCTGTTAATTTTATTTTGCATGTTTTTAAGAGACAACCTGTGGAAGGTGCATTGTATGTCTCTGAAATTGGTTTGAGTGCCAGCTAATGCTACTAATGTTTGGGCTGAATTTGAGTCTGTGACTAGAAGCTCTAACAGATGTGTTATCTGCCTTTTGATTCAAATGTGTAAAAGCTGATGGATTTTCATGGCCAGTCAGTATAATTTGTCCTTCTCAGGTAGGAGAGGAAGGAACAACAACCTGTTTGAAAACCAACCAGCCATGCTATCAGCAGGGTAGTGAAAGCCTCTGATGACTTCAGTTCCTGGTTGTTGAGCCTTTTTTCCCCTGAATGTTTATGCTATATTTAAGGGTTGGTTTTACTTGCTCTAGTTGTTGTAAATTTGAAAGCAGCATGTAAGGGATTTAATGATTACAAAACTTTAGTACAAGAATTTCTAACTAAACATGACAAGTAAGTGGTAGGAGAAAAGGAGTGAACAAAAACTGTTCCATGCAAAACACTGTTAAAAGTTGTTTAAGTAGCATTGGCGATGGTTCAAGCTAATTCAGAAAACAGTATTCTGATTTGTTATGATGTAACCTTTCAAGTCTACCCGTTGAAGTTACTAAAGGTGATCATTATATTTGATTTGTTTCCAATGTGTTATTTTGGAAACAGTCTTGCCATTTTAGGTTTGTGTCAGTGTTTTTAGCAGCTTCTTGCACGTTAGTGTTGTTCTGTTAGTGAAATGCCACACAGGGAGCGAGAGGTAAGAGAAGCACGAAGCCTTTAAGCTGCAACATAAACAAAAGCAAATTTTGAAGCTGAATTTGGTAACATTGCTATACTTGTCTATTTAATAGGGACTCTTGAGTAAGATATTCTGGCACTGTAGTGGGGGAGGAGCAATGCTAGTGCTCTGAGAGAGGGTTGCAGCCTGTGGAGCTCAGGTGGAGCAGGCTGTGCTGACTGGGGCAGCCCTGTTGCTCTCTTCTTCCATGACAGGGAGCGGAAGAGCCCTTCTTCAGCAAAAATTGTGCCTGTCTCCTGATGCCAGATGTGTCAGTTGGTAACTCTGCAGGCAGAGTGTGTTTCTGGCCCTGTTGGGACAAAGCTGCTGGAAGTTACTCGGCTTTCCATCCTTCCATGCCTCCTTCTGGAAGGAAACGGTCTGGGCTGCCAAGGAGGGTTCCCAGGTGAGAGGTTGCCTCCCCGGGAAGCCAGACCTGTGAGTAGAGAGCAGAACTTGTCCTGTGGAGCAGGGCTGAGGTTAGACTGAGCTGCTGCTTGGTGTCTGGGGTTGTATCCTTCCATGGAAGAAGTGGGGCAGGGGTAGGGTGTTACTGTTCAGCTTTTGAGGTGAATCAAAGAAAGGAATGGAAGGTAAAAATATGGCTGCGAGATGGGGCAGTTTCTTTCACCCTGCTACTGAGACCTCTTTGCTTTGCTGTGCCAAGTCTGTGGCTTTGGAAGGCTGAGGGGACAACTGGCCAGGGAACCGCGGCAGTGTGCTGCTGCACACTTCCCTTCCCCATGCTCGATGGCACTGCTATTTGTGGAGCTGTGCTTTGAAACCGGATAAGGAAGTGATCTGATCAAGCCCTGCAAAAATAGATTATTCTAAAATGGTAACTAATTAATTTTAAAATGCTGTCCCATGAGCATTGTGTTGGCAGTGTTGAGGGGGCGATGTACTGATGCTATGAAGATGTGAATGAGCACCTCAGGCATAAACTTCTGAAGCTGTTTCTAGTGTGGAAGACTTTGTGTAGTTTCACAGACAAAGTTGGCTTAAATTCTTGCTATGCCCTCACTCACCTCTTCAGGGTTAGATGTTAATATAGGCATACTCTTTGAGATGGATCAGTGCAGCTGTTTGTGGAACCATGCTGTACTTAAATCAGTGAAATGTTGCTGTTTAAATTAATAATGCAAAAAACTAACCGATTTCCCCCCCCCCCATAACCACCAATAACTTACAAAGTAACCTCCAAAATAACTGTAAAGTTTTGTTTTGGTGCTGTGGGGCTTTTTGCCTCCCACAACTGCCAGCACAATTGCAGAGATGGCTTTTTGTGGCATGGGTGCAAGCAAGTCTGCAAGAGTAGCAAAAGGATATTATTTAAAGACTTCACTACTGATATATAATGTACTGTTTCAGAAGACATCCAGTCTTCTTATAGTGTGCCTGCTAAGATCTGCTCAATTTGTTCAAGCTACCATCACAGCTATCCACCAGTGCTGATCAGTGTTATCTTTACTTGATGCTTGTTTCGTCAAAGACTTCTTTGCCTGAGCATTTGCCAATAAAAAAGCACACACAGTACTCTGCATACTGTGTTTAGTCCCTTCTCTCCTAAACAGCTAAAAAAAGTAGTTGGTTGGTCAGTTTTATTTGTTTGTGGGGTTTTTGTTTGGTTTTTGTTGTTATTTTGTTTGTTTGCTTTGCTTGGTTGTTTTTTGTTTGGTTTTGTTTTTTTTTTTTTGCTGTTAGGTCAGATCTGTTTTGCTCCATGCTTCAGTGGTAGAAAAAAGAGTGAGGAACATTAAGGACAGAGGATTAAAATCTTGTGCTTGGCTGGTTTGGGTAATAACGAAGTGAACTTAGAAGTTTAGATATGTTTCAGCTTAGTGCTCTTAGATTTGGAGATGTGCAAGACAAGCTGCTGAAGGTGCCACCTGAGGTTGCAGAGAAGAGTATATCTTCCTACCTGGTCAGTATGAAGATAAGTGAGCATCAAGAGAACTTAAAGCCTTAGGCCAAATTGACATGTAGATGTTTGTTTGCTACAGTATGTTTTTGAAAAGCTTTAATGCGCATTCTGAAATACTTTTCATGACCTTGTTAGGTCATTGCTTGCTGTGGCAGTCTGCTAAATTGTCCTTCAAGTTCGCACTTGTATCATTCAACCATAACTAAATTGCACTTTGTACTAGAATAATATGGATTTGACTTTAAAATTAAGTCAGGTTTTGTGTAGCAGAGAAGTTATAGACAGGGTTTTAGAAGAGGGGTCAGTTGTAGAGAGGGTCTTGTAGAGCATCAGAAAATCATTAACAAAGGAAGAACAAAATAGGAATATATGACTTTTCTCAGGTAGGTATTGAATAAAGGCAGTGGGCTGATGTTATAAGAAGTTAAAAACAATGTTTTATATTTCCACAGTTTTTAGGTTTGGGTTTTTTTGCGCTGAAGATCACAGAATCAAACTTTTAACCTAAATTTATGTGTTATAATGCTTACCTCGATTCGTTTTGTTAAAATGATAGGAAACTGGAAGCCAAACCACAAGGAAATCTGCAACAGTGTGGCCAGCAGGACGAGGGCAGTGATTGTCCCTCTGTACTCAGCACTGGTGAGGCTGCATCTCAAATCCTATGTACAGTTCTGGTCCCCTCACTACACGACAAACATTGAGGTGCTGGAAGAAGTCCAGAGGAGGGCAGTGGAGCTGGTGAAGGGTCTGGAACATAAGTCCTGTGAGGAGCTGGGGATCTTTATCCTGGAGAAAAGGAGGCTCAGGGAAGACCTTAATCACTCTCTACAACTACCTGGAAGGAGGGTGTAGCAAGGTGAGGGTTGGTCTCTTCTCCTGAGTAATAGGTGATAGAATGAGAGGAAATGGCTTTAAATTGTGTCAGGAAGGTTTAGATGGGAAAAATTTCTAAACTGAAAGGATTGTCAAACACTGAGAAAGGGTGCCTTAGGGCAGTGGTGAGATCACCGTCACTGAAAGTCTTTAAAGAAGTGTGGAGTTGGCACTAGAGGACGTGGTCCAGTAGTGGAGATAGCAGTGTTAGGTTAAAGGTTGAACTTGATGATTTTAGAGGTCTTCTCCAACTTCAGTGATTCTGTGAAAAAAAAGTGAAGTCAAGGGTTATGTTTTTAAAGATGTAGTAGCCATCCCCAAATCAGCTGCCTTTATATTGGGTTTTTAACATTAGGTGTTGAAAAATAAAATAGTTTTTGATACAGTACTCCTGTGTATTTCTGAAAGAACTTATATTTGTAGGAAGGTCTTGTTGGACTCACTGTTTTCCTGTGTTGGCTGATCCAGCCTATCACCACCGATGCTATTACTGTAGGAACTACCAAGGAAGTGGTTTTGTGACCAGTGATCCTGCATCAGATTTATTATCAGATTATCCCCTAATGGGTTAATCAATCAGGAATCCAAGCTATCACATTTCTTAAGTTAATAAGAGTATGCAATATATAATTTGCACTAACTCAATGCCTACTGTGGGAGGAAATACAGTAACTATTTGGCATAAAGCCTTCCAATACAGAATCAACCTGTCAAATCTAAACTGTATTTACTGTCTTGTCAAAGAATGACCTCAGAGCAGGTATTGAACCAATGACTCAACTCTGTAAATTGTGCTGTTTTATTTACAGAGGACAATAATACAGAATTATTACCTATTAAAAATAATCTCCTGATCATATACTGTTAGATTTATTTTTCATTTCTCTTGAAATCAAAGGTTTATTTTTTTGAAAACAAGTTTGCATGTGGTAGGAGAGAAGTTGCAACTTTCTTTTGGAGACCTTTGATTCACAAAATATGGCAGAATAATGCCATTAACAGTCATTGCAGACAATTTAATTCCAAATTCGTCCATCCCTATAAAAGTTATTTTTCATTTAATTACATTGTTGGGACATGGAATTCAAAGAGAGAAAGCTTTCTTCCTTTGTGTAAGTAGGAAAATGAAGTATATTTTAAGTACACTTAGATAGACCCTTAATGTTTTATGAAGAACCTATTCCATTGGACAGAATCAAATTATTTTAGTAAGCAGAAGTAAGAAGAGGAAAGTCTTTAGTAAGAACTTCAGCAAGTAACTTTAGTAAGAAGCGGGAACTCTTCTACTTTATTAATTCTTATCTGATACATCCTTCATAAATTCAGGAGTTTATAAGAGGGTGAATGTATTAAGCTATGCAATTTGGTTTTTTAAGTCAAAATATTACAGCCTGCAAGTTATTGGGTTTTTTTCAATTTACTGTAAGATTCTTACATGCTTTTTGTGTAAAGTTCCAAAAGACATTGATTATTTAGTATACGCACTTCATTTTGCTTTTTACCCTATAATGCTCCTCTGAATACGTTAAGAAAATATAGATTGTGGGTTCATTAATGGAAAACTATAAGCAAAACAAGTAATTAATTTACAGATTTATTTCTACATTTGCAGATGTATTTCTAGATACATTACTGCTGCTGTAGTTAGAGGTATTTATTTTCATCACTGTTGTTGAGGTAGCTCAGCTTTACTGCTGATTTGCACTGTCCAGTCCTCTTGGTTCTTGGCATGAGTGTGTGGAAGTTCATTTTTCTCACTCAGCCAGTGTATGGGATCAAAGTGGGACAAGGTAGCTGGCATAATGTTGTAGCATGTATCCTGAACTGCTGCTGTTTATCATCAAAATGCTTCATTTTAGCTGTTTCTAACTCAAAAGCAGTCACACTTGTGGCAGTTACTTCATTAACAAGTTTTAAAATGTGGGTTTTATTTTTAGGGGAGGTCTTTGTAAAAGGCAAATAAAACATCAAGTTTGGTTTGTTCATGTTCTGGTTCCATTTTTCTGTGCAAATTACTGTTGAAACCATTGCTCAATTCATTTTAATGAGAAAGAGGAGAAGGGATCTCAGAGATGATGCAGGTTTTGTTTAGTGTAAATTGGTGGCTGAAGAGAGAAGACACTGAAGTTAGTGTCCATACTGAGAGGAAAAATACAGAAATCTGTAAGTATGGGGTCCATTTTGCAGCAGGAGTTTTTGTGGTGGAGGAAGAAGAACACATCAATAAGAAAGAGCTTTTAAATCTGCTCTCACAGAACTTTTCATGTTAAACTTTTTAATGAGGAAGCTTAGAAATAACATGTCATTTGTCAAACAGACAAAGACCTATGCTAAGATAGAAGGGAATAAGCCTAATAAGTGTTCAAGATGAATTATTGTATCACATGTATGATCTATTAATAGGGGAGAAGAAAAATAAATGCAACATCTTAATGACTTCTGTGCTCAGTGGGAATAATCAAGTTGTCAGCTCAAAGTAGTGAGTATGTTGTTTTTATCAGTGTGCTTCATAGAGGATGAGATATTGGTGCTAAATTTAAAGCAAAAAGTATGAAAATGTGGATTTTAATGCCTGATTAAGTTGGTTGTTTATCTAGCTCATTAAAATGTCATAGGTATCTTGCATTAGCTTTGTTAGAATCAAACCTTGTGGTTAGCTGTGAAGTAGTCTAGACTTAGAGAACCAGACATGAAGAAAATTGTTATAGTTGAGTTTTGCCCTGAGCCCATGAAGTATAGGTCAGTGTTTAACTATATATGTTGTTATTTACTTCACATAATTGTTATAACTGTGAAACTTTTAAAAAAATTAATTAGGAAATCCTGATGTAAAGCAGTCTGTTCTGAAGTATTTTCTAGTGCTGATCATGTTGTCTTTTTAAAATTGGGATAGTACATTGAATAAGGTATTCTAGATATTTCTGTGTAAGGGTTTTGTTTGTTTGCTTATTTTACGACATGATGATTATGCAATCCAGAATTCAACTACCACTCCTTTTCTACACCCTCACCTTTTTAATTATGGAGAAGCAGGGTTTATTTCTAGTGCTGGGAAGCTTTAGTCTCAACCAGAACACTGTGATACCGGGTGCTGCACAGCTGTGAAAGGATTTCAAAGGACAGGGGAGTTATGCTTGCAGTAGTCCAGGCTCTCTCTGCAGGGAATGCAGAGAGAGAGGTAAAATGATCAAAATAACAGATTGATTCTTTGCAGCACCATGCTGAACTAATACATGCAGTGAATTATGCTTTTTCAGCCTCACAGTAATTAAAATAAAAGGATATTAGCTTAGATGAGTTTTGGCTGTATGGATAGATGGGACATATTTCTAATCACATACAGAAAAATTTGGCAGGTCTTCTGTATGGTCTTGCCAAAGTCTACGAGAACCCAGAGAAAACTAAATGAAAAACAGTGTCTAGGTTTCCAGTCAGATTGTGCTAGTATGCACACTCAGAAAGTAGGCATTAGGAATAGCCTTGCTGCTCAGGTCAAGAACTTTGTTTTCAGCACTCTAAGTTTCAGCTGAAGGCAGTATCCAAAAAACACCTAAAATTGAAATTGAAGGCAGTTCTCAGGTGGGGGGACAAACCTGTGAGTCATCAGCACAGAGATAGATGGTGGCTGAATTTGTGTTGGCAGGTGCTGGATTTCTGAGCATACAGGAGAAGAGGACTGGTAAAAAAGCTCAGGAATGGAGGTGTACAAGGCTCCTAGAGCAACTTTGAAGAAAAATACTATTTGAATGTTAAATGAACAGCTAGAAACAGGCTGGAGCAAAATGAATGCTGTGTTGTATTTTCATTTGTAGATTCTGTAGTTTTACTTTTGATTTCCACTGAATATAAAGTACTAAATCTAAGGGTAGAAAAAATTCAGTTCCTCAGAATTTTGCATGTTTTCTCTCTCTCTTTTAAAAAAAGAGCTCAGTCCTCTTTAAAAGAGAACTAGTATGACACAGGCTGTAATGCATTGTTAAACAAATGTAATAAATGTTAGTGCTGTATTTATGTGGCATTATGGCATCAGGATTTTACTGGGTTATTATTGAAAATTTGTGGTATCAAAGATGTAATACCAACATGACATGCACAAGTGAATTCTGTTTAAAAAAACATCCAGATAATGATTTTTTTATGTTCTGCTTTCTCCATTTTCTTCCCTCTGAAGCTAAGGCAAAACCAGTTTACTTTCACAGCTTGCCTGCACAAGCTGTGATAGATTTTGTTTGTATTTCTGCGAAATATACATACAGAAAAGAAGCAAACTTCCTTTAGGAGGGAACTAAGTGTTCTCTTTTCTATGTCTTTGAAATCTAAAGGTCATCAGATAAAAAAGAGATTTTGCATTTTTTTTATTGTATTTTTTAAGTACCCTAATGGTTTCAGAGTACAGGAGAGATGAACTGATTCTTAATAAACAGTTTTAAGGTAGTTGTTTATCAGGAGTTCTGGGGAGAGTTTTAGAATATTGGGTGGTGTTGGCCTGCAGTGTTTGCTCTAAGAAAGTGGGTTCGTGGTCTTAAGGCTCTCCTCCTTGTTCTCTGAATTTTGGCTCCTGTGGAGAAGGGACATATGATTTACCAGGAGAATCTCATCAGACCTGTTCTTATAAGTTGTCTCCTCCCTGATAGCTATGTAAGGCTGCGTGGGGGCTTGAGCTGTATTTGATGACTCAGGCCAGAATATCCTCCTACCTCTTCATGGGTATGTTACTTCTGGTGAGCTGAGAATCTCTCTGAAGATTGCGGATGTTGGGGGTGTACCAGAGTACTCTGGGAGCTTAGAATTCCTTGGTGAAGACAGGGGTAGTTTGGCTGGACATAGCAATGTCAGCTTTGCTAGAGCATTGACTTCATGAGAAGTTTTAATTTTTACTTTATTTTGTAAAATATATATATCAGACTGCTACGCTTTAAGAGAGCTGAAAACTGCAGTGCAGGACCCAAGGGCAGATTGGAGAATGCTGGTAGGCAGTTCTTGTGTGATTGTTGCAGAGGTCATGATAAAGATTTTTATTAGAATGCAGGAAAAGAGAATGAAGTACATAAGCATTAAAATGTTCTAGAGATGTTGCTCTTAGTAAAACATTTGTTTGTTTGTTTTTTAGTTTGAGCAGTATGTTTTTGACAGCAGAGAACTGGAAGACTGGTTGATTGACATACTAAAATGGAGTATTTACCAGTGCAGGTAAGGCATTCTTTGAACATCTTTTTGCAGTTTCATTTCTTAGTGTTGTTTTGCAGTTCACAGTGCAAATAGCTAGATTAATGGTAGTGTTACACAATCATTTTTCGGAAAACAAAGCTGGTTTAGAATGTTTCTGTCTTTTCAGTTGATTCTCAGATGCTCTGATATAGCTGCTGTAAAGTAGCACTAAAATGATTGATTTAGAAAAAAAAACAGGAACAAGAAACAAACACCTTCAAACACCTTTTACCTTCAGACAGACTTTTAAAATATGTTATCCTGTGATCCACTTTGTATTGTGGTCTCAGGAAAGGTTAGTTTGGATGACTAAAGAAGTGGTGAGGTGATGTGGGGACAGTATGGACCAGCCAGGATATATAGGAGGTTCTCCAACGTTGGAAAATAAGTAAACCCTCGGAAGTGTGAAGGAAAGGAAAGGTTAGGCCCTCAATGTAGGATCAAGTGGCTTTAACTGACATTTTAACTATTGGAGATGTTAAGTCTCAGTGCTATAAATACTTTTGAATATTGAAATGGTGTTTTGATTATAAAAGTTAAGTAGCTACCAGAAGTTTAGAAACGCCCTGTTCTAACTTGTGTATTAAAGTATTATCCTTTATTATCAGACCTTCTGATATGGTTTTATATGCTGAATTAAACTCCATTCCTCATGTAGTGAGCTCCTACTGAAGGATTCTTTTGTTTCTTAATGCAGTTTAATATCTTGGTTTCCAAATGCTAATGATGTGCTTTAAAATATGACAAACTCATTAAGTATTAAAATGAGTTGTGGACTTTTGTTGTAGTTGAAGTTTGTGAAGTGCAGCTGTAAATTTGACAGGAATCTATACAATAAATACCTCTACATAAGTTTAATTTTTTTGTTGGCTTTTGTATGATTAGTGTACAAGCTTAAGACATTGTCCAAGTTGAGTTTCTCCTTTAAAATATTTATTCACTGCATAACATTTTCTGTTACATAGTTCACAGAACTGTAACTGTTCTGTACTAACTGTTTTCCTTTGCACTGATATTAAAGACTTTGGCAGAAAAGTAGTGATGTGGTTTATGTCAGCCCAGGACAGTGAATGTTCCCCTTCTTCCAGTTTAAGGTGCACATGGAACAAGCTAATGCTCAACAAAGAAAAAGCTATTCCCAGTGGTCAGCTAGGTACCTGTGGCAGCACTGCTTGCTGGATGTGGTGTTCTGTGAACTGTGCCACAGTATTTCTTACTGGTTTTGCAGTTGGTACTGGAGCAAGGCATAGATGCTGTTTTTCCAAATAGTGTTGGTAGTTGAGCAAGAGCTGTGTTACTGGATTAAAATGCATAGTGTTGTGTCATGCAGGCCTGTGATTGCTGGACCCTGTGCTCAGTCTGCAAGGAAAAATTGCCTGCCAGGCAATTTTTAGTGGTCTGGCTGGAAGTGCTAAGTAAGTTTGATAGAGAAGGAAGGGAGGGAGTGGCCCCAGCTAGAGCCATATTGTACACAATAGGAATACCACAAGTTCACTGGACAGCCCTTCTGCCAGTCATGCAGGATCTGGTTCTCTTAACTTTTTTTGTTGAATTAACTCATTCATAAAATGGACCTTTGAGCTTACATAATTGGACTAGTTCTGGATTATTCTGGGTTTTCCTGCTGGGGACTTGGGGGACCCTGACCATGATGGCCCAACAACAGCTACAGGAACAGTCTTCCCTTCTCTTAGTGGAGGGAAACTGTTCAGAGAGTTAGCACTGCTCATTGTACTGGGAAGTCAGGCCTTGCGATGTCTTTCTCTCTTGAGAATGTAGTTTCATCAAAATGCAAGCTGGGTGAGACTGCCCCATGGCATCCTTACTTTATCCTTTTGCTTTTCCTTGAGTGCTTTAAAGTGACTTCCTGAGGTACTGGACAGTTTTGTGCACAGGGTTTGTTGCCCAGCAGCCAAGGGTCACAGTGGGTCTAGCATCTCTGTCTGGATCTCTGCTCTGTGGCAGGTCAGGTTTCACTTGCAGAAGATACACTTGCATTTTGGTAGGTGATGCCCATGTGTTAATGTAGTATTGCAGGCCCAGAGAATTAGAGTGCAGAACATCTTGATTCTAGCTTTAAAGACTGCAGAGGACATCCCTATACAATACTATAGACAAAGCAGTGGATGAGGGAATTGCTGCAAAGCCCTGCTGGCTGTCACTGCCAGTCTTAACACTGCAAACTGTAGCAAAACTTGTGGCATCATTCAATTAATCTCTTGAAATCCTTTGATTGAAATTCGAATGATGCCAAGATTTTTTAGACAAGCTGGGTTAATAGCATCATCTAGATGCTGTAGTTTTGATCTTGCAGTAAGGGCCCTCGATCAGAGTTCATGTTGTCCTAATGCAGCAAATTTCCTCTTCCCCTGTACCCTATTATGTCAATAAATGTACTGTTCCCATGTTTTTGTAAACTGCATGCAGAGTCCCTGTATTGGCTGTTAAACCAAGATCAGAATTAACATCTTGTTCGTAGTTTAAAATCTACACCTGTGTTACAGTGCTTGAAGTCTTTCAGCTCCTCTAGAGCGAGTACAGAAAGGGAAATCTTATCTTGAGTCATATTCCAAGACAATTTAGTTGGTAGGCTAGAGATTGTGCCCCTAAAGGTAACTTTGTTTTCAGCTGACTAATACCTGCTGCAGTCATGACTTTTTTTGCCACCTACTCTGTTTCAGTCTCAGTACTGCCTGCTACTTCACAAACATGCATGTTCAAAATGTTGGAAAGAAAAAACCCATCATCCATTCAAGCTCCAGACAATATCTACTGCTTCTACATCAGAGCCAGAAAAATTGACTACGGTGCATGAAGTACAGCCTACTCAAGTTTTTTTGGTTTGCTTAGTCCTGAAACCAGACCTTGCAGAAACTGGGAAGTTTGAAGACAAGTGTTTGCAGAAAGTGTAGTCTGTTTCATTAATCTAGTTGATAGTGTTGAAGGAAAACCAGCAGAACTTAGTCAAATCTGTAGGATTTTAATTTAGGTATCAGCAGGCAGTTGTAAATTAGAAGGAACTTGCTAGTCTGTGGCTGTGAAGATGACAGTGAGAATTACCACTTTATTGCAAAAAAAAATTGACTAAAAATAGGCATATTGCCTTCCTTAACTCCCACCTTACCCTGGAATCTCTCAGTCTAAGCCTTACCTGACCTGATCATTTTCTCTTTACTGTTTGGCTACACTGTAATTCAGCTGTTGCTGTCCTCATGCAGAGTTGAGGCGCTGCTGCCTGCACGGTCATTCTGCACCAAGAAGAGCTGGAAGCAGCCCATGCTCTTTTTTGCCTTGTCAGAGAGTATTCCAAGAACCAAAGCAGAGCTGCAGTATGTAGGTATCAGTAAGTGCCAGGATTGTATTGTGCTGACGATGTGTTGTGATGCTTCTCTGATAACATTTGGTTCCTTCACTAGAAAGGTAGAAGTTACGGAGAGCTGGATTTGGTACATCCTATATTCTTGTTTACCTCAGGGCCTGCATATTTAAGGAAGCTGCGCAAAACTGTGTGTAAGCATTGTCCTTTTTAGGACCAGATGGGCATTATCCTCAGCTTGTGTTCTAAATAGTTTGTTTTCTCTTTGTTTTCAGTAACTAAGGTGCTGACAAGTTTTGACTTCTTCATCCTCATAAACATGAGTGAAGTTCAGGCTATGGTAGAATTCTCCGTGGAGCTCCACAAATTCTTCAATGTTGATTTGTTTCAAAGAGGGTAGGTTCTTTCGAACTTTACTGCATTGGATGGCTAATGTTGGAAGGACCTTAATGAGTACTCTGTCATGTAGTGTTGCTTCATGTGTTACTGACCATTTTTATAGTGATTTGAATTTTTGTATTCCATATTAAAAAATTAAAATTAAATACTCAAATATTTTTTCTTAAAACCTAAGTTGTAATACAATATTTTTGTCTAATTGGAGATGAAGGAAAACCTGTAGATATGGAGAGTACATTACATCCTTACCCAGGCCTTTGCCCTTGCATGTCTTAATTTCTGCAATGCCTTTTGTTTGAAATACGATAGGTGTTTCTTTTCAATGTTTTAAAAATGGTCTTGCCCCAATTAACCTACTCATTTATCAGTTTGGCAGTGGAGAATTTCACCAGCCTCTCTCCTCTTCCTGTGCTGTGCCTCCAGTTACACAGGATTCCATGCTGCCTCTTTGGACTCTCCTGACCTCCTCTTACTCCACGTTATCTCTGTAGAAGTCCTTTTCACATTCCTTTCATTTGATATTACGTGATTGTCCTAGATTACTTTCTAAGGTCTGGGTTTCCCATGGCTATGCAGGAAGTATTCCTTTGTAGCTTATTTTTGGAGCTCTTAAAGATTATTTGTCCTTTAGTGTTGTGCTACATTAGCCTTCTGTCAATCCTCAAGTAGACTATAGTAAAAAGGCATGTTATGGTTTAGGCTGTGTCAGTGTTTGCAGAGACGGAGCAAGATGTATCAGTGTTGATTTATGATAGCTGCTTTTTCCAAAACACTGTAGAGTAACTTCCCTCAGAAACCTTTTTAGTGATAAGAAAATACATTCTTGTCTTAGTTCAAGTCAGGTGTATGTGGGGGGGAATATTTTTTTCAGTACAGTTACGGGGTTTTTTTTACAGAAGTGATGACCCATTATGTTTGCTACAATATGCAGTCAAAGTATATACAACAAACTGTCCCCTTTTTAGGAAAAATTGTTATTTCACTCTTCACTGGAAGAGAAGGATTAAGGAAGGCTTTAGAGGTCTGGGAAAACACTGAGAATATTCTAATTATTTCAACAAAAAAGCACAGTCTCTTGAACTGTAGCCTTTTTTAATCTCTCAAATCATTACTCTAATAGAGAACCTGAAGAGAAGAAAGTGTTTGGGTTTTCTTAACCTTACAATTCAAATGGTTCCTCAGAAAGGTAGTTGAGAAGCAAAGCATAGCAATATAATTACCAGTGCTTTACCTGGCATGTTTCTTTTTAGCTTACTCTTGCAGTAAGCTAAAAAGCAGTAAATTCACAGTGCAAGTTCAGAGAGGTGGAATGCTGACATAATGAGAAAAGTGACATGAGGAGATACGGCTTCTCTGGTTTCAAGCTGAACCTTTAACTCTTGCCACGTTCCCATAGAAATTAATGTCAGGAAGAAGAGAGAACTTCCAGAATAATTTGACAGACTGAGAAATGTGACTATTGCAATAAATTCAATTTGGGTAGGTTCCAGTATTTTTCTAGGGAATGGTCTTTGTATTTATTTGAGACAGGATGTAATACTTTGCTAGAGAAGCTCTTGGATAATGGATTGAATGAGCAGAAAAGGAAATCTTTAGTTTCATTGTTAGCTTCCTATTTTTTAGCTACCACTGTGTTTACCATGGTTTGTCTCACCAAAATCAAGTACAGAATTGATTGCATTGTGTGCATTCAAGCCTTCCCAGCGTGGCACATTTGTCTCACGGAGTTAGAAACACCATGACCTTCTGAACTATGTAGAACAAAATGTCGCTAATGCAAGTAATCACATCAAGTTCCTTCTGAAAACTTAGTAGATTTTTATCCAAAGTATTTGTTTGCAGAGTGAGTCCAGATTCTTGCTTATTTGATTACTGGAGATGTCATCATTCCCAGCCTAAATTTCCTTCTGATAAGTTTTATTTGTTTTCCTTTACAGCTTTGTCTTATGTTTTGAATCATTCTATCAATCTGAAAGTTCACCCTTATGTATTTTAGATGTCAGTCTTTTGTCGCTTTTATTAAATGTGAACTGACATGAATTTGGTCATTGGAATTTGTGGCACATTCCCCACCCCCCTTACCTTTCAGTAGAGTCCACATACCCTAATATCCAGTCAAACCCATTTTACTCTCTTCCTGCTTTTATAACTATTTGAAGAAATCTGCCAACTCTTGCATCCAACTGTATCATATTTTCTTGGATCTGTATCTATAGTGGCAACACAGTTGCCAGAAGCACTTATGACTGTGTTTACACTAACAATGAAACTTGGTATTTAAGGAATTAATTACTAAAAGCAATGTTGATGTCTCTGCATCTGTGTGGTTCCAGGGCTACTTCAGACTAGATTTTAACCTCATCTTCTGGACCAGATGTTTTGTATCATGAGTGTAATTTGAAGTTGTTTGTATCAGTAGTGGTTCAGACCTTTCTGTGCCCCCAGGGGTTGGAGTGCATTTTATGACAGGTGGATCAGAGTAGTTCAGCTTCCTTAGGAGACATCTGGGTTCTGTGGCTGGAAAGCTCTTGGTGAACTGAACCAGCATGCAGCAAACTGGAGTCATTGGGGAAAGTGCCTCAAAACCATTCTGCTGATCTAAACTGATCTAAATAGTGCAGACTGAGCCAAAATTTGTCATAATATTTTAGTCAAGATCATATTTATCTGCAGGGTTATAACCATATTATTCTCCTAAGTGACCCTCTATAGCAGACTATTTTCTTTACTTTTAGATAACTGTTAGTATTCCAAGAAGGGGTAATAGACAGTGCAGACTTCGTTGTAATAGAACATTGTCTTATGTATCTAATGTGGCTATTTTGTTATGTTTTTTTATAACTGTGCCATTTGCTTCAAACCCAACTTGGTACAGATGGCTCCACTGGTTTATTTTTATCTGTTATTACATTCAGAACAGGCTTCACGCAGTTTTTGTTTTGGGCTAGTGAGATGTGATGGTAGGAATTTTTGCCCAAACAATGATTGATATGCGAGCATTGTGTGACAAAATGAATTAAAGAAATGTATTTGTTTGGGACCTGTGAGAATGATAGTCTGAGACAGTGACATTTCAGGCTGCTTTGTCATCTTAGCTCATAAAAGTTCCAGTAAGGCGTGGGCTCTATAATACTGATCTTCTGTAAAGACAAAGGAAACGTAGCATAGCTTGACTGCAGAAGTGGAGAATGAGTTGAGTGGAAAATTGATTCGATGATTTGGCTCAAAGAGTTGTGGTCAGTGGTGCTAAGTCCAGCTTAAAGCTGGTGACCAATGGCACCTCCCATGGACTGATACTGTGTCAGTAGTCTCAGAAATCTTTGCACAGAATCGTAGAATGACTTGGGTTAGAAGGGGCATTAGAGATCATCTAGTACCAACCCTCCTGCCATGGCAGAGGCACCTTCCATTAGACCAGGTTAGAGCCCCATCCAACCTGGCCTTGAAAACTTCCAGGGATGGGGTGATCATAGCTTCTCGGGGCAGCCTGTTGCAGTGCCTCACCACCCTCTGACTAAAAGAATTTTTTCCTAATGTCTCATCTAACCCTACCCTCCTTCAGCTTAAAGCTGTTCAAGTTCAAAGACTTTGCTGTAAGAACAGGTTGCCACTTGATTTTCTGCTATGGACTGTGAGTGCTTACCCCATCATTTACATATGTGTTTTGTATGTGTCAGCATACATATGTGTCCTGAACTGAGGTATAAATGTGTCGAGAATGTCTGATTCCAAATAACTGGTTACTGAAAGTGCCACAGTACTTTGTAGTGTTCACTTGAAGTTCCCATGTTCCACCATGATCCCATGATCAGGATGGATCGTGGTGTCTGACTTGGGACAGTTAAACCTTTTCTGTGGGTAGAGAGAAGAGTTTCCTGGTAACCCTCACTTGTGAAAAGATGAGGTTTTCATTTCCCTGGAGCTGTGTATTGCTTTTTTACCTGTAAATGGCAAATTTAATGAGCTAAAGAGACTTAACTAGTAGTTTGTAGTTTTGCATAGTGCACATCGCTGCAAGATCTGCTTTGAAAGCAGCTTTCATCTACATTTTCCCCATCTTGGTGCTTCTTATAATCCCAGTGTTAAGTTCTTACTTTGTTACTAATCTTTTGTTATTTTGTCAGTAGTATGCATGCACACACCACTGGCCAAAGCTGGATTTAGAATACTTTTAATAGTAATGTCTCTATGTGTTTTGTCTTTTTTTTTTTCTTTTTTGTGGTACCATTTTGATTTGTAAGATACAATACCTGCAGTTTCATTGTGGGTTTCAGAAAAAGAACTTCCTAATGTTTTTTTTGGCGGTGTAAATTTGTTGTTATGTAAACTATGAGGAGAGGAAATTAAAAAAAAAAAGTATTAACACTAGCTCTTTATTGCATGTTTACTGCTCACTGTGTCTTTGTTTTCTATTGTTTGACTTTGTTTTGTATTACAAGATTCTTATAAAACCAAAAGACCACAAAGAGTTTACATTAGTAATGTAAGTCTACCACACTTCTTTAAAGTGTTTTTGCTTTTAACTGTTGGGTAACAGATGGAAGAATAATACTAAATACCTTCCACAGGAGAGACTTAGGCAGATTCTAACCTAAAACATATTTTTGGAAATGTATCATATCTGAAAGGTTATTGGTAAGATTGCAGCATAAGTTGCTTGTGAACCTAAATCCTATTAAAAGTCAAAGGAATTTAAGCTTCAGAGACTACTGAAAATTTAGCCTTGTGATACTCGTCTTTTCCATAGATTTATGTTTTTTCATGTGTAGATATTTACTGATGTGTCCGAGCAGCATTGACATTTTATGCTTCTATGCACGTGGTTGTGTAATGTAGCTTAAAAGAACCTAACACTGAATCAGAGTACGAAATTTAATGAATCTTATTATGATTACTCAGTAATGTCATGAGAAATAATGCAGTATATGAAAAGCTGTATTGTTTTCTGGATCCAGTGAGTTGCCTACATTAATTTAAAAATTTTTAACAGGAGATTAGAATTCAAAATGTACACTTTCAGCAGGACCACTTTTCTTCCTCCTGGCTGTATCAGAAATGAACAGGTTTTGTCCTTAAATGAATAAGTAGCCCTTGCTAACGGTCTGTGTTGCTAGCATATGTTCGAATAACAAACTCTTGATGGACAAGGAACATTCAGGTTCACCTGTTTGGTTTTCTTTTTAATTCATACAGCTCAGACATACTTTTACTTTCAAACTACATTTCTGTATGACATATTTTTCTGGAAGTAAGTGTTGTGAATTGCCTTCTGACAGGATAGCTTATCTTTTGAAGTATTGTACTCTGATCTTTACTTAATGTAATGCGTCTTTACAAAGAGAGAAGAAAGCTGTCAAATTTGTCTAACAGTTGTAAGATGAGCTCTGTTCTTCAGCTTATGGTTTTACAGTAATACAAATACCAATTATACAGGTTTAAGATTTCAAGGGCTAGGCTGTAAACTCAAGGGAATAGTCTGTCTAGGAAAAACAATGCAAATATTTTTGGTCTTGCTTTTTTTTGTTGTTGTTGTTTTGTTTGGGTTTTTTTTAAAGTGGATCAGTTTCTGATTCTAGTTCATCAGTGGATGCACATACACAGGTCCTGCTTACTCTGAGGCAAGAAATGCTAAGACTGGGAGTGAGCAATGGGGAAGTCTTATTTTAAATTGTCATTGCTACAGAAGTTGAAACTTAGTATCATCAATTATCCTATTAGCCCCAGTCAGGCAGGATGTCTGAGACACCAATGACATGGTCTGGTCCCGAAGAGCAGTTGCAATTTAAAAGACAGAATCTTGTCTTCTAAAATATGAAATCTTTTATTTATTGAAAATAGGGGTTAGAAAAGTAAATGGAAAATTGAGCACTGTTTCCTTTGAGTTAGCTGAGAAATTAAGGTTTTTTGAAGCACGCTGAGTGTAACTGAAGACATGGGGAGGTTGTTCTGCTTGTCTTCTTCAGTTATCGGAAGTGCAATGCCTGTATTAGGAGACTTCCAGCCACACAACGAGGCTTGTCTGGAGGTCACCTAGAGCCACTGTAAATTGGACTTCTGCTTTTGAATCCTCCTCCCTGCTCTTCTCCATGGTAATTCCTAAAACACTATACTCCAACTTAAGAAACTAAATGGGATCCTGATGCTGCGTTTTTTAGCTACATGTTCTGACCCATAAAGGTGATTGTACAGGTGCTTATTTCTTCAGTCATTATTCATGGAGGTATAGCTAAGAGTTGGTAGTTGTAGTTGTCCTGAGGGTGTGGGTTTTTTCCTGCATCCCCCCATATTCCAAAAATATTACTTCAGTGTTTTGTAATGTTCATGGGTACTCATTGCATCTTCTAGATTTCTCAGATATGGGGTACCAGTTTCAAATCACTTGAATGTTATTCAGATTTTAGCTCTTACACTTAAGTAGTACTTTTGGACATTTTAAAAATAACAACTTTAGCAATTGAAATTATTATTTTGCAATGGAAAACATTTTCTCAACTCAGAATTACAGTTATCTAATGGCATCCCATCTCCTGCAGGCATTCAATTTGGCAAAATTCCATTTTCTAAGAACAAAAAGGTAAAGAGCTCAGATACCTAGTTGTGCCATCTTGCTGCCTTCGTGGACCTGACAGTGCTGTGGTAGGCACAGCTCTTTGGTGTGATAGTGATATGGCATAATTTGCTGTCCTTTGAGACTGCTTTTGGGGGGTCTGTGTAATTCCTTCTTTCTATATGCAGTCAAAGAAATAGGAGTCTTGTGTATGTAAGACCAGGTACCATTTCACACTGCAAAGTAACGATTGTACCTCAGCATGCCTTGCCATGAAGTCTCTCAGCAGAAACCTGATCAATGAGTTTAGTTTAGTGAGAGAGTAAATGACGGTGTAAGATGGGAATGAGTATAAAAGTATTTTGTCTGAAGAAGGCCCATTCTTTTATTCTGTAGAACACACCTATCAGCTGTGTATAATATGAAGATAGAATGGGCATAGGTGTTAGTTGAAGGCATCACAGTAATGATTTCTTGAGTTTGCACCTTCTTTTTCTAAATTGAGTTTTGCTGAATTCAGTATTCTGGAGTGGCATGTGACTGCAGTAACAGTTTTAACTTTGTATTGAATACATATTTAATCACTAAAATTGCTACTTTTGAGATTCTTTCAAGTGTTAGCACCCTTATGTTAAGCTGGCAGGAACACAGGACTAATGGTATAGATCTTACAGGTAGGGAGATCTCTTGGATAGCAACTGCCTGAGTAGGTGATCCTGCTTCTGGTGCTTTGTGGGTGCCTGCAGTCATGCTCTTTTACCTTATGTTTGGTCAGCTCAACATGGTAAACCAGCAGAAAAAAACTGGCAAAACTAGAATCATTCTGGGTTATATTTTTTTTTAATCTCCCTCCATCAGATATTCTGTCAGTGGTGGTGCAGAAGGAGTATAAAGTACACAGAAGAAATGTCACCAACTAGCTTTTGGGTTGGTTTAACTGTAATCCTGGACTGCATCCTGAGAGAAATGTCCATAAAAGTTCCAGCCTTTGTGTTAGGGAGACATCTCTGGAATGGGAGAGGGCATTATGTCAGTATGATCTGCTCAGTGAGAGCAGCCCAGAGATTAGTATGTTTTGAAACAAAACCTCTGTTTGAACTTCTGCATTCATCTCAGTTGGCATCCCTGCCCCTAGGATACAGAGTTATGACAGACGTCAGGTATGTCAATTCTAGTTTCCCTAAGCCCTCATGTGGAGATACAGAGCTTGCCTGGTGATGCCAGTTCGCAGTTTCCACCTCCCTTGCTGCTGGCAGCTTCGTGCTGCTGCAGTGCCCTGCCCTGTGAGTTGTGCTGGCTGAGTTGCTGGATCCGACCAGTGTCCAGAACTGCTCTGCAAGTGTGCATTGGTGTAATTGAGAAAGGTGTCAAATGTTTTGCAGGGGCAAGAGTTGAATGCCTGGGAGGACAGGACAGAGGAAAAGGGGAAAACAAAATTCCTTAAACTTCATTTCTTGCAGAAGTCTTTATATTGTAAAAGTACGGTCTAAATTTCAAGACATTATTCTTGACATTCCCTTACTATAGGGAAGGATAAGGTTTCCCAGATGCCAGCTTGCTTGACTGACACAGAGAAGGAATCAGATTATTGCAGAAGACAGAGAGATCCAGATCTGGTACTTAGCAGAGAAAGGACCCCTAATCACCTCCAGAGTGCCAAGCCCCTTTCTGTAGGTCAACTCTGAAAAGGGGAAGGAGGATGATAGAAAGGCATCCAGAGCAGCAGAAACCCTCAGCTTCCAACTCTGCAAGGAGAACTCAGGTTCTTCTTCAGTGGATTTTGCAGATCCCAGCTTACAGGGAGCAGTGGTGGGAGGTCAGCTTATAAGGGGAACAAAATGAGTTAGATACCCAGATGCATAGAAAGTTTGAGGCTCCTCAGTGTATGTAGAAAGTAAATCATATGATCATCTTGCTGACCATGTCTGCACTTTAGTCGTATTACTATGGTTAGTGCATCTTCTATGGAGTTTTTCTCTTTTCCTGATCATATTCTTCTCAGTTTTTATCTCATAGTACTTTTGCATGCTTTCATTTCAACAATTTGCTTCCTACCTTTCCTGAATATATTCCTACCTAAAATTGATTTCAGAATATTTTGGATACCATTTGAGGTTTTCTGTGGTGCTTGTTACTGTTTCCTCAAAACAAAAGCCTTTGAAAAATGTAGACTTTAGAAAAACAATTTTTTTTTTTTGCTTGCTTAATTTTTTTCTTAACTTGTTGAACAGGTTCAGTGGGCACTGTGTGTCTTCAGGGTATCCAGCTTGTGGAACCTGACAAGAGAAAAAAGGGATTTGGCTACTTACTGTGTTTGTTCTCCTGTAATTTGTTTCATTTATTTAAACTGGCATCAGAAGTTCAATTCTTGTGAGTGTACTGGGTAGGGTAGGTCTTAGGAGATAGAAGATACTTTTGCTGTAGGAGGTCGCTCTATCATGGCAAAAAGTCTGTTCAAGAACAGTAACTCTTCTTTTTTATGGAGGGGAAAGAAGTGGAGTTTTTGCTTTCCAATCTTGAATGCTCACTTGGCTCTTTGACATTCATAAGCTTTTAGGATCATCGTATTTTAGAGAAACAGGTCTTGACTTACACTGCCAACTTTTCATTACTTGCTTGTGACATTGTTCTGGTAATATTCTTTGAGATTATTTCTTAAGATTTATGTTAATAATAAATGCATAAGTACAGTCTGCAGCCAGTAGTTCTGCTTCTCAGTGTTTTTGGAGTTGAAACTCTTGAAGTTGAGGAAAAAAATCATTTAATGGAAGTGGCAGTACAATTTCGTATTATTTCTGAGTGTGGAGCCCCACCACTAGCTCAGCCTGTCCTAAGCCCATATCATGTCACTGAAGGGAACACTTTCTCCCCTGGCTGTGTGATCCTGCCTTCTGTAATAGCCCCTACTGGATTCTTTTTTTCCCTTTCCAGGTGGATGAGCACGTTGGTTTGTTTTACCATACAGTTGATGGAACATCAAAACTTATCTGAGGAGGGACAAAAATATGTAAAAGAGGTTTTGGTCAGTAAAATGCTTCTACCTGTGGCAGTGCTGGTTTAAGCTGATTTAAATGGATCACAAAAATGTGCCTTGCTTAAAGGAAAAAAAGATAGACACTTCTAAATCTGAGAGATTACTTTACTTTCTTAGTGTCCTAATAATATCTCAGAGTAGTATGTTATATTTGAAACTACAGTGTTTCAATTTAAAAAAATTAAATGACAGGAGCTAATGTGACTTTCGTGAATGACACAGGTTACTACAGGGGAAAATATGAAGGTGTTGGTAAGGGATGAAACTGATGACCTACCTTTCTTTGATGCATCTTACATAAGATATGGTAGTTCACATGAGCTCTTTTATCATGATTTTTTGCAAGAGATTTCTTTGTGGTACCTGGTTTTCTATCTCTGGTTAAATGTTTGCTATTTGCTATTAAAACAGAGATTGCCTTTGATTAAAATAAGATGTAAAGTGAATTGTAAGGCTTGTATACTTGTTAACTGACAGATGAGAGGGACAGAATTGCACAGATGCAAAATTTACAAGATTTGAAAGACTAGTGAATGCCAGAAAATGAGTTGTCTTCTGGTCTCCCATCTGTTGTGTTTGCTAAACTTTGATTTCAAAATTAACATGTTATGTCTTAGTAAAAACTGATTCCTGTTTGCAAGGGGTGAAGCTTATAAAATGGTGACCTTGTATACCAGGAAAACCTAACATCCCACACTTTTTTCCCCAGAAAACTGAAAAGTTCCAAGTCACAAAGTGGTTAAACAATTGTGATATATAATTTGCAATACTAGTATGCTGAATCAAAAAGTCAAATGAAAAATACTTTCAAGCTAAATAAATAAGTTGAAAAGTTTTTATAAGGGAAAATAATAAATCATTATTCCTGTAGATAAGCTTTATGGGACTGTTGTATTTTAAAAATGTAAGGAAATTTAGTATGATTTCTTTCTTTTTCTCTTTAGTAAGAACAGGAAATAAAAGAGGAACTAAAACTATAACCATAGACTAATATAAGTTAGGATATATTTGATTAAGTAAGAACTCATTGGTTACCGCATGTTTATCTGTCTCTTTAAAAAAGCAATACTTACTTGAGATTGTTCCCCTTTCAAGTGTTTTTGTAGATGTTCACAACCATTGCAGGAATTCTGAGTGTATCTTGTGGAAAGAACATGGAGAAAAGGCTTTTGTAATAATAAGGCAAAATCTCCAGCTGCATTTACTTTCCCCACCTCCTGTTTTATGTATTTAATCCTGTTTCATAATGTTCTGCTGTGCCTTAGTTGAGATATCAGTCTCCCAAATAACTCTCATCAAACTTTTGGTCTAATTACTATTTTGTTTATATACAAGACTAATTTTCAGAAATAATGTGTGCCCTAGACATGTGAGGTCCTTCAAAAAAAGTAATTAACTTTCAAGGAAACTCTTTCAAATAAATGAGAATCTCTTATCTATTTCCTGTAAGTTTGCCCATTGTGTTATTCATCTTAATAAAAGTCAGCTGGGAAATACATGTATTTTTCATTGAAGGGATTGCTAAAAGATTTTAAATGTAGGGCATGATAGTACTCCTACTGCTAAAGTATCTGAATTAGAGTTTCTCAGATAAATCCCACAATTATAGCAGTGTAATCTCATATTGGTCCATATTAAAAGTACTTATTACAAAGTGATTGCAAAATAAGAATTTTCCAGTGTGTTCTATACTTGTGTTAAATAATTCCCTGCCTAGATAAGCCCTGTAACTAGTTTGGTGTCCACTTGGTATTCTGTGGGCCCCAACTGGGTTTGGTGGGATTAAGTTTTTATAGATGACTGCACATAAATTTTTATAGGTGATTGCGCATGTCTCCTGGTGAGGAACAAGACTAACCAATTCTTTTTTTAATTTGACACTTCAATAATCAACATTTTACTGTCTGTGCTTTATTCTGTCCTTCTCTGTTCTCTTATTTCTGTTCCATTGCACCTTATTTTACTTCCGTTCTGATTTTCCTCTTTGCCTGGATTGCCTTTTTACAGAATGCTTATGAGGTTACAAAAAAAATCTGGCAAATTTGTGGTAATGTTTAAGATAGAGTATTTGTGTTCCACAATCATATGAAATGCTTTAAACATTAGAGGTGTACTCAGATTGCCTATGTTGGTGTTTGTCAGTATTGGCTTGTGACTGTGTGAAATGCTAAATGCTTTTACTGCTTTTAAGATTTTTTTATAAATCCATAAGAGAATTAGGGATGTTGTGTCTCTCCAGTAGCAAGGAGCTTATCTTGTAGAATAGAGGGCTATTGAACAGAAATAAAGGAATGTTTTTTCTCATTGTTGGATCCTTTCAGTATTTTGCTGACTCAACCTCTCACTGCAGTGGGAGTTTCTGTTAGTGCCCATTTGCTTCTGTGGGAAGAGGTGTGATCTGTAGAAGACACAGCTCTGCCAGGGTCAGTCTGACGCTGCCTCCACGGAATCACTGCCCACAGAGCTGCCTGTTCCTCTGGAGACTTGCTCTTCTGTCCATTTTCCTTGCAGTTTCTTATTTCAGTGCCACATTCCGTATTTGCAAAGCAGTGCTTCATCTCCAGCTGTTTCCTCCTGCACCAAAAGAGTCGTGCTTGCCTGAGCCACAGCTCACCTTGGAAAAAGCAGTCTTAGTGGCGATCTGCAGTGGAGGGTGTGTTTTCCACAGGGCTCTGCACTCAGCAGATCCCAAGAGCTGTCCTGAGGTTCTTCATACACAGAGTCACAGCTGTTCTTCCATTTGGTTAACTGATAAATTTAGAATCTGCCCTGCAGGTTACCTAATGTGCATGGGAGTTTTACAGTCCACGACATTTAGTGCTTGCTCTTGGTAATGTGACTGAGCACATTTAAGTGTGCAGTGAATGCAGTGGGATTTAGGGAACAGGAAAGCTCAGACTCTGCCGTACGCACTTCTGCCTTTCCTTTTCCGGGTGAGAGGAACTGCAAAAAAGTTTTGCCTCAACGATGAAGTGTGTTATCAGGCTGTCAAAAATGAAGAGAGGCCAGCTCTCTTAGTGACTTAGTTCAACTTTATCTAGAAAGGACAATCTAGGGTCCGTGGGGCCGATGGCTCACACCACCGCGGCTTCTCCGGGCGGCGCAGGGGAGGAGGAGCGCTGCTCCGGCGATCCGGGTCCTCGGAGCGCGCTAGCTGGAGCAGCGCAGCTGAAGCGCGGCTGGAGCGCGGCTGGAGCGGGGTCGCTGGAGCGGCGCGGCTGGGGCAGCGCTCTCCCGGCGGTCGGATCTTCGAGCAGGGTCCTGTTTTCCCCGCAGCACTGGTCCCTCCAAGACTGCCAACGCGCCCTCTACCCCGCTTTTTATGGGGTTCAAGTCGACGCCCGATTGGTGGGTTTTTCAATCCTCTTTGCGGTTGGTCAGTTCCGAATTTTGGCTCGTGGTTGGCTCGAACGTCTAGGGGTGTGTCTGGGCTTTAACAAAACTACTGTGGGGCACTTTCTGCGGGGTCCCGCGCCGGCTCCATCTTTGAGGGGGGCAATAGGAAGAATACACAGGGATTTCCGAACTTGTAAATGTTTCAAATACAAACTATTAAACAGTGTCTTACAAACAGTAACACTCACCAACTTTAACTTGAGTTCTAACGGTTTTATGCCAACCTATTTATCACAAGGCTTTTTCAGAATGTACACTTGCCTTGGAATGTTCTTTAGCTAACAAATGAAGTGGTTTTTCAAGTAAATTCTTGTCCAGCTATTGCCGTAAATGCTCATATACCTTTTTAATGCATGAGAGGTTTTTTTATTTTAATAGTGGTTGTACTTTATGACAGCATTTGCACGCATTACTCCCTGTAGTTCCATGTGGAGCACTAAGTCAAATTGCTATTACTTCATACGTTTCCATTTTTTTTCAGTAGCAAGATACAATCCAGTTATTGGTAAACCTATTTCCTGCTCAGATTATAAATTACCGTTTTCCACAAATGTGGTAGAAACCCCCTAAATGAAGTTCCTACCCAGTGGGGATAAAAAAAGGAAACCTGTCAATTTTCCTGTGTGGGAAAGCATTTTCATGACAGATTTTTGAATCTTCAAGATTTTAATGCAGCTTGATGAACAAGATTTAATCCTGTTTGCAGGATGGACAGTGGAAGTGTCCTCTGCCTACAGAAGAGCAGTAATTCTAACTATTTATTTCAGAACACCTTTTCCTACCAGGTCTGTAGTAAGGACACTAAACTCCAGATCCTTGAACCTTTTAATATCATGGTTATATATTTGCATGTAATGACATTGAGGACCAAATGACATAAACAGACACAAGCATCTATGTGCATATATTTACTGAAGAATGCCTGTATAGACTGAGTTTGACAGAAATCACCTGGATATTTATAAGCTTTCCACTTCGGCTTTGCTTGTATGCTGTCTCAGTAGACATCTCAAATGTTTAGAATATCTCCCACATTTAAGCAAAAGCAAAGGTACCTTTGGGGGGATGGATGTCAAACTGTTTCAGGATAATAGTGCAACTAGAGCAAGAGATCTAGTATTCATCCTAGACTTAATGTGTATGGCCAAGATAAGTAAAGGTAAATGCTGTAAGCATTTAAAGAAGGAGGGGTTGGCAAATTTTCAGAGGTGATGTTGTAGGTCATCTTTTTTTTTTCCTAAGTCTATGACATTGGAAATGTAATAGGAAGTAAAAGATGCTGCCTTTCAGAGAATCAAGTAAATCAGCTGTTGAGAGGGTTTTTGCCTGCGTAGACTTAGGAAAACCAGGAGCTGGAATATACTCTATTCATAGGTATGTCTGCAACTTTTTTTGTGTACCAGTTCCCGACCATATGTGCTTTTTACTATGTTGCCTTTCAGTCATCATGTTGCAAATTGCTGAACCCGTTTTTCAGATTTCCTTTAACTTCTGGGATCATAGGCTGATTCAGGGTGTAAGGATAGTAGCATATATTACAGTTCTGACCCTCCTGCTGCTGAAAGGAGACAGAACTTGATACAAACCATCTTGCTTGGAGCACTATCCCTCACATCTTGAAAGCTTCCATAAATGGAGATTCCATAGCTTATCTGGACAATCTGTTCCAGTGCTTAACTATCCTTAAAACTGTTTCAAGTTTCATTTACTCAGCCTCCCTCTGGAGCCTGTCCTTCAAATCCCACCAACACCATGAACATCAAGCTGTAGCAAGCTGCTCATTGTCTTGAAAAAATGGTTCTAAAGATTCATTCAAAATCTCTTCTTGGTGTGGTCAGACCTTCATCCAGCTATGTTCCCTGCACTGCCTGTACTGCAGCAACTCATGTCGAGGCTCAGCTTCCTTAGCTGTCGTTGTAGCCTAGCCTTTTGAAGTGCCAAACCCTAGCTTATCATCTAAGATCACCCAAATGTATCTTTCTGAATTATCAGGTGGTGATTCTAAACATCATGGCATAATCTGCTAGGGTAATTTAACAGTTAATGCATATCAGGCTCTTGCTCGTGATTAATTTTTTAGTGCATTTTCTGTCATACTGTAAATTAAAGTTCTTGTTGGTATTTCTGTTGTTCTGTGTTTAGTGAAATACACGGTTATTCTGCTTGAGCTAGTGGCACAAAGGATAGTCTGATAGTTGCTGTTTTTGCAGGTGATTCTTATAATATACCACCTTTCTGAATACCATTGATTCTTTTCTTCAAAACAGAGTAGCTTTAAAGTGTCTTTGTCAAAATACTTCTGACTTCTTTGTTATCTGAAAAAGTCAGCCCTTAATCTGAAAATGGTGGGTTTTTTCCATGTAATACAGTCAAAACAGAAGTTAAGGGACAAATTGTAACAGTTTTTTTCAAATTATTCTTCAAAAATCTTCATACAAAAAACACAACTAGTCTATGCTTTAAGAACCCTAGAACTTTTCTGGAATTTTAATGCCGATTGCAAAGTTTGAGCTATTTTCTTTTTCTAGTATTTCTGCTCTGGAAAACAGTTTTGCATAAATCTATATGAACCTGAAGCCCTTGTCACTCGAGCATTTTTCTAGGTTGCTGTCAGAGTCAGGACTTGAAAAGGAACCAGACTGGTGCAGTATCAGTTTGATTATTCCCCTGTCATGTTGCCAGGACTTAAAGGTGTGTGTTAGAGAAAATGTGCTGTACTGAGCTTGGTCATGTGAGTCTCGCTCTGAAATGTTTGTGCTGGGTTCTCCATTCCAGTGGGCTTCAGGAAAGCAGTTTAGTATATACACACAATGGACCCAAACTGTTACGTCTGAAAAGTTCTGGTGGTAAGCCTGCAACTGTGTGATTAAGTCTGCATGTGCCACCGTTTGGAAGAAGTTGGACTGGGGTTTGAAAGCATTGGTAGACTGGAGTTTACTTCATGGATTTGGGCACGTTTGCTGTACCATTGGTTGTGTGATCTGTAGCATTGTTATCATATGGGATTTTCCACTACTCAGGATACTTTCATTCTCTTGTTACATTAGATAATGGAGAGTTGATACATGAGACAGTGGAGAGCAGATTGTATTCAGATCTTATTTATGGAGTGTTTTAATGGTATTTGGGACAATTGAATGAGATAGGTGAGTAATAAGTCCTTGATACTGAATTGTTATGTGTAGGCCCCAGCAGATAGAATAGATCAGTTTTGTGAGTCAGTTGTCCCTATGAGAACTAAACAATGTTTATGGTACAGCTGGGAAATAATTGAAAGTGACTTGGTTTTGTTTTGGTTTTTAATAGAAATGGAAACATTGCAACACAAATTGATTAGTGTGTTGAACAAAAGATGGCAAGATGAGGAAGGAAGGGCTTGGCGAAAAGAGTGATGGAGCTTGATGCATTTTTTTACATTACTTTTAAAATTTGTTGTCAAATGAGAAATGTATATCATATCTTTAAAAAAGTATTTCCTTATTTACAGATTACAAATATAATACCTTTGTGAATCAAGTGTCCTGTTTCAGTATAATAGCTCTTCATTTGCAGGTAGATCCTTAATATATACAGCATTTAAAGATTAATGACTGAATAATTCAGGTAAATATTGTGTAGGAGGCTGTTTTTCTTATTTAAATATCTTGATGCAGTTAAATAATTTTGTCATCTATCTAGGCATAAGATTTTCATTTAATGTTTACATATTTGCCCTTTGCTGAACTCCTACAAGATTTTATTATTCAGAGTGACAGGTAAATGTTTTATGTTCTAAACTGCTTTAAGTATAAATCTGCTGAAAATCAAAGCTACCTGTCTTAAACAAGCAAACAATACAACTTCATCTCTCCATTAAACCAAATAAAAATGTCAGGCAGGTAAAGGGTTTACTGAAGAAAAAGGATAGAATGGTCTGCTCTTGATTAATTGGAAGCAAATAATAATAAGAAAGGAAGGATGTCCTAACAGCCTTTTGGTTTCACAAATTACATTTTAAGCATGAACAATTCTATTGATTGTTTTCTGTGAGGCACAAATTGTAAACAGTCACTTAATAATATCTCTAGGGTGAATGACTCTTATTGGATTAAGTAATGGGAATATCCCGCTGCACCTTTTTTCGGTTTGATGCTCAGTTTTCATTTTGCCTTGCCTTTCATTTTACCTTGTTACAGACCTTATTAAGTAATCTAGCCACATTTGATGAAGTTGTTAAGCCTTAGTTAAATTTATACTCTGCAGAGCTGTCACGTGCTTCTAAACATCAGCTGAGAATGATGCAGATTTGGGATTTTTAAAAATCTAATAGAATGTCCCAGTTGATAGGCTAAAGCCAAGGTGAATTAAAATATGTGGCATGTCTCTGAACTTACTGAGATATGATGTTTTAATAGAAAGCTGCAACAAAATATTTCATGTAAACCATATTAATAATTTTACATTCTTTTAATACATGAAGTAACAACCAGTATGCTTTACCATGACAGGCTGGTCATTAGGATCATAGAAAGATGCAGCTAGTAGTGGTAGGGCATCAGGCTCTTCATGAATGTTTACTGTGGATCCAAAAATGACACTGTGAAGCTGGGGCTGATGGAAAGTATCTCCTTGCTGAGGCTATTGTACATTATCATGTATCATGTTTCTTCAGTATAGGTGAAATGAGTAATTGGATGATGGAAGTCTCATCAGACCCAGAAAAAAGGAGTACATCAGTGTACTACACTGCATCCTCCTGGGTTAATGTAGAGAAGGCACTCTTAATCTCAGTTCTTTATAGTCTTGGAGAAGATAACAGTGAAAGTTTAATGTTAATTTATATTTCTTTAATCCAATACAAAATGAATTAATTTACTATTTATGAATCACTTAGGGAGTGTATTTGGAATCATGTTTGACCTGTGGGTTTCCAAAAATGAAATATGTAACTGGTAGCTTGAAATAGGTTAAGTTTTGAAAAAAGTAGGAATCACTTCATCTTTTATCTCTAAAAATGTTACTGGTTCATTATAAAGCATTCTTTGATATATAAGTTTTGATGAGACTAAAGTTGACTTTTTAATTTTGTGGAAGAATTAAATTAAGAGCTTTTTCATTGGCTGATTGTTAGGGTTATACACAGTCACATAAGTTGTAGTGAAGTCCCAGATGGTGAGCTTCAGTTGAAGTGTTAGAAGCCAAAATCAGAAAACCACAAATAGATTGGATTGGGTTTGGATTTTTGGGGATGATGAAAACCATGACTGTGATTGGGTGTACATTGTGAGTGAAATATGAAGAGTAAATGTGTATTCCTGAGGGCACTTAAGACCATGCTTCTGCCAAAAAAGGCTGGGGTTTCTTCCTCTCTCTACCTGTGTTTGTGCTGCCTCCCTTTCACTGGTCTTAGTATTTGTGGATCTGTACAATAGGTCACATCAGCTCACTGAGGAGCTGAAGCTAACTCCTCAAACGAAATTAAATTATCTGAAATGGGATGAGATAGTTGGAATGTGTCATCTACGTGTATTTGTAGGTGCTTGTGTTACGTAAAGGCTTCCATAAAATCATTCTGGTGACAGTTAAAGATTTCTTAGATGAAGATCAAAGTTGGAAATGGTATGGAGCTGAATAAGATGAAAAATGGTTTAGAGATGGGTTATAGACCCCAAAGACTTGTGTTGGGGTTTTTCTCAATTTTAGACTTGAAGCCTGCAGTTCCTGGCTTTGATAGCATAAAGGTACTGTAATGTTTTGGTTAGTGTAACCCTTTATTTGCACTTCGGCACAGCTGGTGGCCACAAACAATAGACAGTGTCTGGTAAGTGGTGTGTTTTCAGGGGATCCTGGAGGGGAGAGTTTTACAAACTGCAGTTTCACAAATACCTCAGTGTCAGAACTGATTGTAACAGATGTGCTACATGGCAGATCCTTGCAGTATGACTGTAGTGTAGCTGACAATCCTGATTTTTTAATCATACCAGTTTTTCCACTGTGTTTACTTCGTGTCTTTAGAAGTATTTGCCCCAACTCTGTGGGGTATGGAAAAACTAGTGCTATGTTGGGACTTCTTTTTATTCACGTTTGCCTACTGCTTTGGTACGTGATTAAAAAAATAAAATGTAACAAGATAAAGGATCAAGTTAGACAGTGTTAAGCTTTGTAGATTTCCTTGACTTGTTCTTCTTTCCCATTCTCCCTTCTTGCCTTTGTCAATATATCTGTATATGGTAAATGAGATGTATTGTAATGTAGGTGTTGCAAATCACTGTCTTTTGCTTTAGCTTTTACCAGATTCGTGCATCTATGAAAATTCCTCCAAGAATTCCACACATATTAGAAGCTAGTTTGTTACATGGAACTGGTAAGTGCAAAAACTTTTCAGTAAATTAGGTCATTATCTTGCCTTGCTAATTGAGGGATTACACTTTTTGTCTTATATTGTTATAACTGATATAGAAGTGTTTTTAATTGTGTTACTAACACAATGTCTTAAAAACGGGACTTAAAAGTTGATTACAGAATTTGTGTTATTGTTTTTCATCTGTTGATTGCCTCTACAGGTAGCAAAACATGGTGATTCCTTTATATTAATGTCTTCTGTTTTTTTCCACTAATCTGCTCAGTCTTCTCCATGTTTCAGGCTAAGATGAGCAAGGGCAGATCTAAGTAGACATCTGAAAGAAGTCGAGAACTTCAGATACAGACTCCTACACAGATTGATAAGCTCATTCTGAAAAGAATACTTTGAAAGGATCCAGTTTTCAAACTTAGTCTGTTGTTCTCTAGTGGTAAACTTGAAAATTGATTTAATGTCCTGAACAGAATTATCTATTCCCTTATCTTTTTTCTTTTTAAATCTGGCATTCACTTTTGGTTTCTATGTCCAGGCAAACTGAATCTATAGGAACCTGTTAGGGCTCAGCTAATTCTGTTTAGGCCATACCTCAGCATGGTGTAAAATTGTGAAAAGCAAAAAATTAAGTTTTCAGATGTTATGTGGAATTACTTGAATTTCAAGGAAGAAAAACCTAATATAGTCTGAGAAAATGTGATAGGATGTTCCTGAAACCTGAATTTTGGAGACTATTTTGAAAGTAACTCTGAGTACAGCAACAATGTAAATAGAAAGTTTTAGTCAAGCTTCCTAAATATTTCTTGGATATGTGTGACATAAATGAATAGTTCTGATGAGCCAAGATTATGCCACTTAAAAGGCAAAGTTTAATGTAGTTTAGAGAATTTGGGTCTGGTAAACATCCTTTAGTAAAACACACTTTTTGAAAAGTGGCACTTAGTAATATGATTGATATTGCTGGAAAAAAAATAGATTTTCCATTTCATGGTATATTTTTGAATGGTTTTAGGTTATTTTTTCAGAAAGCTGCATTGTTATTAGTAAATTGTGACACATATGTTAGCTCTTGTTTCTTGTTACTAGGCATAAAGGGTATAAACATTAAGACTGCAATTTGATGTGAGTTTGGATCAGCAGTTCTGACAAAATAAAAAACCCAGCCCTTGATTCCCCCTGGCCAGTCTGTCTTACCTTCATATTGCACTTGTTGACGCAAGTGTCTGATTTGGTCTGGGAACTCAACTGGGGAACTCATTCAGCTGAAAAGCAGGCATTTTACCAAAAACCAAAACCCAAAAACTGGGGTCCTTTTTAGATCAGTTTCTTAGATTGGTTTTTCAGGTAATGTTTGTCCCACAACAAAGCAGAAGGAAGGGTCCAAACTGGTCAGTGAAAGGGAGTTAGTTTGTCCTTCTTGTGGACATTGTAGTGCATGGTCTTGCCAAGAACTTCTGCTTTCCATTTCCGTTTAGCCACTTGCTTGATTTAGCAGAGCTGGATGCTGTAGGCTCACATGCAGCCCTCCTGTTCCAGGTGGAGGAATAGCTGATAGCAATTCCTGAGACTACTGTTGTGTGTAGAAAATAGCTGCTATTGGTCTCAGCATAGAGTAGCACTGTGCTGACTCACTGTGAAAATGTTACTTGTTGACCACAGAGGAGGCTGGTCAGGATCCCACAGCTCCCACTCTTGAGAATGCTGTCCTGTGTTGATCAAGTGCTTTCTGTACTTTTCTCTCTCTTCTGTCTTTCTCATACTTACCTATAATGAATCCTATTTGCTTTGTCATGTCATGATTTTCCTATTCCTCTCCAAGTCATTTTGCTTACTTCTAGCTCTCCCTGGACTCTGCACAAGTGTCCCGTAGCATCCTTACTTTAGCTATGTTTTCCCCTCTCCCACATTTGTTTGATCCTTCTCCTCCTTTTATTTCCCCAAGACAAATACATAGTCTTCATTTTTTCTCTTCTTTCTGTTCGCTTACTTCTCCTTTCACCCCCTAATTAATTTAAATAAGTATTTTTTTCCATTTCTGTTTCCCACATTCTTTAGTATCTCACTAGAACTGCTTGGGACCCAGCATGATTGTCATTAAAGATATGATAAAGCAACAAAGCTTTAGTTCCAGCCTTGTGAAAGTCTTTTATTATTCTTGTAATTTGAAGGAAGATGTAGTTGTGCTGTAGAAAATGAAAAGAAAAACATGTATTTTTAGCCTTTATGAGGTTGTTTCAGATTCAAGGATGTTCTGAATTCCTTCTTCTCTCAAAAATTCATGTCTGGTTTTCAGAGGAATAAAAAGGGGGAGGAAAAAATACCAAAGGCAGAGTAGGAAGGAATGAGATGCCTGTTTTTATGATGCAAGAGTAAATTACCTTGTAAAATATAAATCAATAAATATATATATGTAAACCTGTATATCTAATAAAAATATAAATCTAGTAAATTTATATGCAAGAGTAAACATGTAAGAGTAAATACATAATTTATATGCAAGAGTAAAAAAAATCCCACTATTTTTTCTTCTCTGTTGTGGAAATAGCCTTTTGTGTGGATAGAGGCTTAGGAGTAGTGCATCATTGATTTACAAAACAGCAGTTCTGCCTTGATGACCTCACATTTGTGAGACCTTGCTCCCCACGTGGGAATGGCTCAGCCTGTTCCTGACTCAGCATTTCCTCTGCAGCTTCTCTCTCTTCTGGGGGGGCCTGTTTGTGTTACCCTGAAGTCAGCAGAGCTGGGGGCTGTAACTCAGGGTCGGACACTGCAGAGGAAGTGGGACCTCAGCTATTTGTCTCCATTACTTCTTTTGTTTCAGACGGGAGTGGGAGATCCCTTTTGCTTACGCTGTGCAGTTACATCAGATTATGTGCCAAGTGAAACTATACCTGCTCTGCCCTTCAGCTGTAACAGATGACCCAGAGGGATGTAAGCTGAAAGTGGCATTATACATAGGGGAATTACACTGTAATGATTCAGCCTTTGTAAGCATTTTGTCCAGGACACCTAAACTGATGATATGTATGAAAACACTTCAGCAAAACCCAGTATTTGTACATTTCTGAAGAGAAGTTGATTTAAGATGTTAGTAAGAGTGGGAATGTTTGCCAAGGGCAGTAATACTCTATCATAGGCTCCAAAGCCATAAACTGCAAACTGCAGGATTTTTTTCCCTCTTGTGAATTCCTTTGAAGTAATTTATTAAGAATCAAAATAATTTAAAAAAATCTTTTGCACCCTCATTTACACAATTTCTAAGACTTTGTATTCTGAAAGAGGTTGATGTTACTGAGCCATTTTTTAAGAGGAGTTATAAGAAAGTGTCAGTATTTCTGTTAGTTCTGTTCTTCCAAGTTCCAGCTTGTAGGGTTTTTCCAGAGGATAGTACCCATCATGATACTTCCTGTGTGACAATCCTTTGCTATTATGATAAATATTTCGTCAATAACTGTCTTAAATCATTCCCTTTCTCATTTCTTCTGCAAGTCTTTTAACTCTTGTTTTTCAGCAAAAGATTCCCCAACCATTTATCACACTTTTCTGAACTCTTTTTGATGAGTAGCCTTTGGATTGAAAGCAGAAGTGTCATATTGCATGTGCAATGCCAGGTTCAGTTGATAAGCTCGGAATTAGCTCAGTCTGGCCTGAGTAGGATGCAAAGATCTCGAAGGAAAGAACAAATGACCTCTGTTCTTGATTAATTCAGTGGAGTGGTATATGTCATTTAACTTCTTTGCCTTATCTGTATGTAATTTTGTTTTCAGTGTCATTAAACCCTGCAAATTAACATGAATGCTAGGTGAAACAATACAGAATTCAGGATTTTTATTACAACTTTTGATGCCTAGAATGTTTTCAGTTTGTAACAAAGCAAAAATTCTTCAGAACTTATATTAAAAGCAAATTAGATTAAAAATATTGACAGTGTTTCTTTGAAACAAAATGTACCCTTCACACTTCATCAGTTGCTGTCTGAAAAGAAAACCACTTACATTACTGATTGTTGCAGTTTTAATAGTAATCATGAAATTGATGGAAATTATAGTTCCACTTATTAGCTGCTCTGAGTTTTCCAGTTTTATTAATACTTGTTTCTCTCTTCAGGTGCAACAGATCTTGCCTTTCCTGCTTCAGTCCATGACAATATAGTTTGCAGTAAAACATTTCAGATTCTGTACAAAAATGAGGAAGTTTCTGTGAATGATGTGATGATTTTCAAAATAAAAATGCTGTTAGATGAGAGGAAGGTAATCTACCATTCCAATTACTATATTCAGATAATTTAGGTTTTGTTATGTACCATTTGAATTAGTACAAATAAATGAGTGCCCCATGTGAGGGGGCGAACTGAAACCACTACAGGATGTGAAAGATTTCATGCTTCTACAATTTCCTTGTAGATTGAAGAGTCGCTTAATGAAATGAATTTTCTGCTAACATTAGATTTACACTTCACGGATACAGACTACTCGTAAGTTTAAATATAGAAGATTTTGTTAAAGCAAGAATACATATTAACTTTTAAAATTGTTTAAATCTGTATTATTTATAGGTGTTGTGTGTTCACATTAGACATAAATTATGGTAAAAAAGAAATCCAATGCTGAAGTTTCTTAAGATTTCATAACCGGTTTGTCTCATTTGTCTAATTTTTTTTCCTCTGGGGGAGATGTCATTGCATTCCAAAGTATGGACTTATGCTAAATTGCTATTTGTGTCAGTTATTAATAACTTACACTTTACATATGATTGTTCTAATTGTATGTTATTTTGTTAATTTCTTTTTAGACCAGATGACCTGAGCACACTACAGCCAATTAGTAGCCGAACTTTAAAGCTGCACTTTAACTTACACCAGGGCCTTCATCATTACGTCAATGTTATGTTTGATTACTTCCACCTTTCCGTCATATCGGTGATAGTCCATGCTTCTTTGGTTGCTCTGCATCAGCCATTGATAAGGTAATCAATTTCCAATAAAATTCAAATAAATTATTGAATGTCCAAATGGAAATATTATAAGAATAGAATAATTAGGAAGGAGTTAAATCTGTGACAGTATTGTTTTCTGTTATGATTTTGGAATTCAGGGCCCAGAGGGATGAGAAACTTTTTGTTTTTAAAGTAATCTGAAACAAATTTTGAGGGCTTTTTTAATTAGAAGTAAGAGTGCGTAGTGTAGAAGAGAGAGAGTGCCCAAGGCCAGAGAAGTGGAGGAACATTTAAATATCTGTATTTATATGTGTATATTTGTATGTATAAATATTTATGAATTTTTTTATTAAAGAAGATCTGCTGCTCACTCTTGCACAGTGACTGAAATAACTGCTGTTAATACAAATAGGGTGCCTTCTGTTAACTATCTGCACAGTTTTCAGTTACTACTGGGATGGCAGTGATGTCTGCTAATGATACATTTACCATTTTATTTGTGTAAATGGAACTGGAGAATTTACTTTTATCTTTAAAAAAGATTTTGCTTAATTTTTGCTGGAGCCTTTTTATTTCATCTGCTTGTGTCACCCTTTGCAATCTCTGTTTACTTTGCATCTCTCTCTGTGTGAAAACGGGTCATACAGTCAGTTACACATATGAAGTATTCTTCGCACACCTTTTTTTAGCAAGTCTATCTTTTCCTTCTTTCATGGTCTTCTAATACTCCATGCTACTGCCCTCAAGTTTCCTCGTATTCAAGTCCAGTCTGAGCCATAAATGCCCAGACCTTTAGCTTCAGATATTCCCAGTCCTTGTGTCTGTCTTGTCTGTCTTTGGACTATAGAAAGCACTATCTCTGTGTATGTTAGACGGCTCTTGTGTGCTGTAGGACTGTGCTGGTTTGGACAATTCAGCTGCCTTTCATGGGTTTTTTGTCCCTTTTTTCCCCCTCCAAGTTAGTTCGAATTGTTTAGGTGATGTGTTTTAGGCATGGTTATATAGTAAATGAACTAACACATCTGAAGAGATAGAGCAGCCCTATTTGGGGGAGAAACAAGTAATGAGAAGGTGGGAATTATTGTTGTTGAAGACATAATCTGATAAATGGACTTAAATGCACTTTTTAATGCACCTAAAGTAGCATCATGTATGTAAAATACACATGGTCACACTGTCCCACAAGTGAAATTCAGGCATTTAACCTATATTGATCACTTTGTTGTCAGAAAATGAAAACCAGGTTTTGATACTAATTTTTAGTCAGAAATATATTTGTCCCTACTGGCCTTTAAAAAAATTGCAGTAAATCTGAGGGGTTTTCTATGTTTTTTTCCTCAGATTCTGGCTTTTTAAGTGATGATACAATAATGCTATTTAATTTTAAACCTCAACTTGATACAGTTTGTGTAAGGAGATACTGAAACAAAACAGCAACTTCTATGCTGCTTTTGTTATCTTGAGAGTAGGATGGTGCTGGTGTCCACAAAATTGTTTTTAGTATTCAAGTTGTCCTTTAAATCAGCTTATGATGGGCAGAGGAAGAAACTTCAAAATTTAAAGTGTTTTATTTCAGCTGAGCTCCCCCATGTAGCAAATACTTGATGGTTGCTGTATCCATATGTGGCTCAGTTTTCTGGAACATCTCTTTCTGAAAAACCTGAGAATTGCAGATGTCACTCCTCTTTGTCCTTTGGGCTTTCATGGGTGACAGTTTGGTCTTCTGTTTGGATCATGTTCACATTATTGGTACCTCTTCCTTTCCTAGGCATTGTCACTTTTTGAGTGCTTTCTTCTTCTGAGTAGCATTCAGATTCACCTTCTCTTGGGAACAACTAGTGTTAACACTTCCTTTGAAAGAGAGAAGATAATTCCACTGGGTACAGCCCTGGAGTCCTGTATAATCTATGCTTTTTTATTAACATATAATTGCTTATTTCTGCCTGTTATCTAATAGTCCCCACTTTCTGCATTCATTCATTTTTCATTCATCTTTCCTAGCTGTTGTCACAAGGCTACTGTTGCAGGATGCTGTGTTCTTCCAGGAGTTCAGGATAAGATCTCCTCCTCCATAGGCAGAGGTCAGGCATCCTTTAGGAAAACAGCAATTTCAGTTTGTGTGATAACTTTCAACTTCTTGCTACTGCTTCACTTTTAAGAGTTTCAGTCCTTACAGCAAAATCTGCAGAAGATGAATGCTTCATACCTGTTAATAGTTCAAAATTTATCTTTCTGGCTTAAACTTTCAGGAATATTGTTTAAATTAATTGAAGTTTGCATTGGAAGAAATGAGTAACAGTATGTTCAGTTTATCAGTTCTTTTGTGCTTTTTGCAGTTTTCCTCGCCCAGTGAAGAATACATGGTTGAACAGGAATGCACCAGCACAAAACAGGGACTCCGTGATTCCTTCTCTTGAAAGTGTGGTCTTTGGCAATAACTACACAAAACAGTTATCAGCAGACGTAAGAATATATATCAGTTTAAGATGTTATTTGTATTCTGTTGGGAGGTGTGAATTTTATCTTTTCTGTGGGAATATTGTTTGATAAAGAATGAACTTTGCTAGAGTTGTTTTGGGGTGCCATGTGATAGGGGAAATGAGAAAAATTGTGCCAAAAGACTATGTTACATGCTTCAGGAATGTACATATGGAAAGCTTACAATATTAAGTGTTTGACCTCCTTTTTTAATGTCTCACAATCCATTGAAAAACCACAAAAATGTGGATCAAGTTTGTGAAAAGAGGCAATTGCTTATCTTTTTAGTCATTCTATTAACACTTCATTTATTATACAAAATTAATATGTGCCTTTTCTTCTTTATTCTAGGGTTGCAGTTTTGTTGTTTCAGAGTCTTTCCTCAGCCATGCTTATAATTTCCACTATACACTTTGTGCCACTTTGCTGCTTGCTTTCAAAGGCTTACATAGATATTTTATTATGATAACCAAGGATCTCCCCTCTTCTCACCGAATTGAACTGGGTATGTTCAATTTCATAAAATGTATCACTTTTTTGTGAATGTTTGTTAAGACCTTTTCTAGACTAAACTGTCATACAGTTTAGACTAAACATACACATAGACTAAACAGCATATCTTTTTTATATTTAAAATCTTTTTGCTT
>WEKY01003237.1:0-10539 GCA_013390045.1 Picathartes gymnocephalus | reverse complement strand
GGTCCCTCTGGCGGTCCCGGCACCGCTGCCCTCGGTCTCTCAGCGCGGCGCCGTTGCCATGGCAGCGCGGGAGAGACCATTGGGCCCCGCGGGGTGGGGGGGGCGAGGGGAGAGACGGTTCCGTGCGGGGGGCGCGGAGCTGGGCTGAGGGCAGGGATTTGTTTATCACAGAACCGCGGGAAGGTTTGGGTTGGAAGGGACGTTAAAGCTCATCCAGTGCTACTCTCTGCCATGGCAGGGACACCTTCCACTTGTTGCTGCCAGCCCCGTTCAGCCTGGCCTTGGACGCTTCCCGTCATTCAGGGGCAGCCACAGCTTCTCTGGGCACCCTGTGCTAAGGCCTGCCCACCCTGACAGGGAACAATTCCTCACCAATCTGAACCTGCCCTCCATCAGTTTAAAACCACTGTCCCTTCTCCTGTCACTCCAGGCCCTTAGAAAAAGTCCCTCTTCCTCCTTTTAATGAGTCCCCCTCCCATCCCATTCCGACCTTTATTCCCAAACTTCTCAAAACATCCCCCTATTTGTCTTTCCATCCAGGTTTTTCTATGGTTTCACTTTAACTTATTTATTCACCACACTGGAGGAACCAATTTGCTCTTCCTGCTGATTTAGTGCCGTGCTTTAAGTAGCTAAAATCTAAATCAACCTCGCTGAGGAGAAGGAAGCTTCAAATGGCTTTTTTTACAAGTTATCCCATTATCCACACTAACCTTTAATTAGTGCTCAGGACCCACAGAGCAGAACATCCTTGTGATGTTTAATTTTTCACAAAAGCTCTATTTATGCCCGCCCTGTAGATTTGTGCAGTTGTAGATCCGTGCATCACACCTCAGCCCTTCCAGACCAGCTCTTTATGTCTCTGCCAATAAATAATAATTCCCATGCCACCCCCTCAAAGGATACCTGGAGTGCATGGCAGTAGTCAAGTTTTTATCTGTTATATTGTTGCAGTTTATTTGCTTCCAGTCTTGTCCTTCCAATTTTGGTGGCTTGACCATTATTTATAACTGATGCTCCTTTAGGGGCTAAACAGCCTCCCCAGAAAAGCTGGAGTTTCAGGAAAAAGCACTCCACAATCCAAGCCAGGATTTAATAAGGACAGAATATTATCTGTTTGAAATTTATGCACTCTAAGCTGTATTTCATTTGGCAAATTTGCATTTGTCCCATATGTATTCAAGCTTGGAGGCACACAATAACTTACACCGTTTTTCTTCACTACATAATCTGTCTGGCAGTAATTTTCCTTCATCATATTGGTTACAGCACAGTTTTCAAGATTTTTTTACTCTGACAGGCAATTTGTGTGGACAGCCTGTGGAAACACATATGGATTTATGAATTTATGGATTTTTTGATCTTGAGCAGGAACTCAAGTAGTTTGCATAATGTGTAATCAACCTGAAAATGTTCTGTATTCTGGACTTTACTTGGACTATTGTTTTGTAGCATTATAACATGTTCTTTCCTATAGGAAAATCATGTTCTTAGTAGCCAGATGAATACAGTTTTTAATATTCTATAATAATGCCTTTCTGAAAGGCATCCCATTGTACATGGGATACTTACCTGTTATTTTCAAAGAAAGTAGAAGCAATACAATATTCTACACAAAACATGGTGCAATACTCAAGACTACTTTAATTATAAAGTTTCCACTAGGAAAAATGCAATTTTAGATGTAAGATAATTTCCTGCAGAAAAATTGGCACTAAGCTCCCAAAACTTAAATGACTCATCCTGACTTTGTGAGCTTTGGATCGAGTACTTCAGCTGGAAGAGCATCAAGAGCCTGTTTTGTTGAGGTTTGGCCCATTAGATTTACGTGTATGGGAGATGAAGTAATGCAGGATTTGATGCTGGCATTCTCTACATCATCATATTTATAATTAGATTATTTAATTTTCATCCATTTTATGTGTCTCCTCTGGTGCTCAGTTGTATTTTTTTTTCATTTACTTAGATCTGATTTTCATAAACATAATTCCTTATTTTTGCAATCAGCTTTCCCAAATGTAGATCTCACAAAGAAGTCAGTTCTTGCCTGATTTCTCCCAGAGTCACTTTTATTGGAAGTAAATGTAAAGTTTATAAGGAAAATAACAACTGAAATTCAACTCAGATCCATCTGGTGGAGTTGTGCTATAAGTTATAAACCTTCTGTGTTCCTGTTGCAATTCTCTTCCTTTGTTCTCATACTGCTCCTGACAAAAATAAACCAGATTTATTAACTTTGTAGGGTTTGTCATCCATATTAAAATATTTTTTTTACTGCTTCTGAGGCTCTATATTTAAAACCACTGTTAGAAAGAACTCCTGAGAAAAAGGTGACTGAGGGACCGAGGGACTGACCAAGAGTGGCTTTTAGGGGCTTGTACCAACCCATGTTCCTACTTTGATTTGCAGTCCCTTACATTTGTTTCAGGCTTCAGGTGAGGTTCCAGATCAAGATTTCTGAGGTTGCAGGGCTGTGAGTTACATTAATACTGGAAATGAAGAAGAATCAGAAAATATAATTTCATTTTTTCTCAAGCTGCCTTTGATCACTTTCCCCAAACTTTCATGCTGTTCAAACTCCACTTTCATGACCATTTACCAAAGGCCAGCTTTAAAATCTCCTAAACCAGGATCTGCAGGAAATGAACTTTAAATTTGCTGTGGAACTGCTTGTTCTTATGACCAGGCAAGAAATAGAAGTAACATTATTTTACTCACCTGATGACTTTCAGAAAATACACTTTCAATAAAAGCCAGGTATTTTTAGTCCTCAGGAGGAGATTGTGTTACTTATTAGTTGTAAATTATTTGCTCCATTTTGTCCATACAGCAAGAACCTTGTTTTCCCTCTTCCTCCCCTATTTTTGGCTGCAGAGGCACACATGGAATAAATGCCACCAATCAGATGTGAAGATGTTTTACCTTTAGTCAAATCAGATCCCATTTAAGATGGTCTGGAATATTAAAGCTGTTTAAATTCAGAGCAGCTCCTGAAGGGCTTAATCCCCTTTGGGATAGGAGAGGTTTGGTTAAATCCATTGGGGAGCAAAACCCAAGCAGGGTTTGCTTTACTGCCAAAACTTTCCTTCACCCTTCCCAGAACAACACATGAAATTGCCATGTACAGTAATTTTTTAGCATTCTTCATAAGAAAAGATTTCCTTGCTCAGCCAGAGCTCCTGGTTTGATCACAAACCTGGGGCTCAGCCAAGCACAGGCAGAAATGAACTCAAAACCTCCAAGCATCAGAGTTCCCCTGATGAAAAGTGATGTTGTTCACCTCGAGGTGTGCAGAGCAAACCAGGCCATTCATTTGTGCCTTGAGCTAAAAACACGTAGTGCCTTTATTGGCCCTGCTTGATCCAAAACTCAACCAAAAGTGTCCAAAACTGGGGCCAAGTTGGAAGTTTTTTGTGAGCCCAGGTGATTTTCAGGTTTCATTACCATGTTTCAGGCTCTGGGACCTGCAGCCTGCACATCTGAAGGTAAAGCAGGCTGATACCTGCAAAGAAAAGCACTTTGCAGTAATAAATGGGAGGATTATCTCCAGTGCTTCCAGTGAATACAGCTGCTGGGGAGTGTTTTATTTGTTCACTTTATGAGGATAAAAGCAAATGAACTTGTTTTAAGCCATTCAGGTTTAATTCAGGCTTTATCTCCCTGGTTGGAAGGAAAGATTAGCACTTATTAGAGCTTAATCTGAATGATATCCATTTATAAATAGAGCTTCAAATTGTCTAAAATATTTAAACATGATGAAATGTAAAGACTTAAGACAGCTGAAGTCTTCAGAGAGAAAAAAAGAATTGAAAACCTGAAGATTTATCTACAAAGATTAAAGCAGCTTTAGTGGCAAAGCCCTAAAAAAATAAAAGAAAATATCAGGAGAAGGAAAATGGAAGCTTTTGCTAATGTCTGTGCAAGGCAAATTAAGTTATAGATGTGGTGAAATGGCTTAAGAAATTTTAAAAATGTAACTATTTAGCTGCTGTTTTATAGACAAAGACATCACAACTGTTTACATTTGTCTAATCATTTGTTTTTCTGGATTTGCAGACAGTCTTTGCCTTTCATACAGAAGAATGTTAATGCATCGAGGCATTTTCAGGTTTTAAAAATAGAAATGTCTTATTTTTCCCCACCAAACTGCAGGAAAGAAAGAACATAACTCCTGTTTTTGTGCAGGTATTGTAGAGCAGCAGCAGGGGAGTTCCTCAGTGATCACAGGGTGAGGCAGGTTACAAGCACTGCCTTGCAGACATTCCACACTTCAGCACTGAAATTTCCACCTCTGCCCAGAATCGTCCTTCCCTTTGACTCCAAAGCTTCCCCAACAGGAGTGAGAATGGTGTTTTATGCCCAACCCTCAGAGGAGCCTGGATATGAAGAGCCTTTTCCTGAGGGTTTTCAGTGCAGGATGGGTATGAAGAGCAGGAATCCAGGTAACTGCAGGGATCTGCAGAGCTGAGAGGCCTTTGCCAGCACTGCCTTGTTCCAGGTGTGCCCGTCAGGAGATGTCCCCATCACCCTGAACATCACCATGGCAGCACTGATTGCAAACAGATGCATTTTTCCTGGGCACACAGGGAATGGGCAGCTGAGTTTTTATGGAAGGCTGGGCTGAATTTGCTTTGCTTCCCCTTCCCTGATCTGATGACACATTTTAAATGCCCAGGGTTGTACAGATGTGAACTCACTTTGCATCCTTTCTTCTGCTGCTCAGACTCACAGCCCTGCTGCTCTTTCCTGATATCCCAAATTCCTCAGTGCTGCTTTTCACACAGCCACTGGAAGCCTCTTGCTGTCTTTCCATGATTTGCTGTTAATAAAGTTCTCAAATACCTCCTGGCTGTTTTAGACCAGCTTCTACCTAAACTCAACAGAGAATTCTGTTGTTTGATGTGGTTAATAACCTTTTCCTTCCATTTTCACAACTGCAGCACCTCAGTTTCTTTCCATTCTGCAATGAGAAAAACGAGGAATCAGGAATTTGCTTACAATAACATGCACAAACTTCCTAGAAAGATTGAAACTGAGAAATCCTCAACTGAACTTTATCTATTGGCATTCACTTGGCGTGGTTAGCGAGTGCACCTCACTTTTGCAATTCATCTCTGTAATAGATTTGCAGAGCTTCTTCAAAGCCTTGCCAAGTTATTTTGGGTGTCATCATCAATATTTTCTTCAAAAATTGGATATGAGAAACATTAAATGGGCAGTTTATATGTGAATAATGATTAGCTTGAGCAGCAATACCAAATCATTTCCCATAGCCCTGGTAGAAATGATTCAATGATTCCACATCTATAAAACAGGGTAAAACACAAAAAAGAGTGCGGATCACAGCCCAGTTTTACAGCCAGAATGCCAACAGATCATCTTTTAAAGAACTTTCACTAGAATTGCTTACAAATATGAGGAAATATTGCCTATTTAGCACATCTGTAGGGGAGAGAGAGATGCTTCCCTAGAGAAGAGCTTTTTAATATAATCATTAAAATAATTCTGTCTTGCGAAAGTTTGCAGTTTCAGTAGACTGTGTACAAAACATGATAAGAATGGTTTGGTCTACTTGCATTAAATTCCTTTTGTAGCTAAACCACTGCAGTGGTTTATTGAAACATGAAAAATCAAAAGCTCGGATCCTGTTTTTCTGGGCTGGCAGGGATATCAGCCCCTGGTGTCACATTGCTGTCATTCGTGATTTGCTGAATAACTGTGATCAACAGGCAAACCGTACTGGGGGCATTGGGGTGCAGGTGGGACAAAAATAAAGGGGTGGGAGCAAAATTGATTTGTGCATCCTACAAACCCTTGTGGTGTTAAAAAAAGGAGCTCACATAATTCTTGGGTTTAAGTCAGTGGGAAACTTTCCGTTATAAAACATCTTTGCAAGTTCTGTGATAAAGAGAGGAGGGTGAGAGGGGATATTGGGAGGGAATTGTTCCCTGTGAGGGTGGGGAGGCCCTGGCACAGGGTTGCCCAGAGAAGGTGTGGCTGCCCCTGGAGCCCTGGAAGTGTCCAAGGCCAGGCTGGACTTTGGGGCTTGGAGCACCCTGGGACAGTGGGAGGTGTCCCTGGCCATGGAAGAGGTGGAATTAGATGATTTTTAATGTCCCTTCCAAACCAGTCTGGGATTCTATGAAATTCCTGAACTATTTGCAGCAGGCTTCCAGAATTCCAAATATCTGGAGAAATTACTTTTATTAGCTTTGTACAACTCTGCAAAATGTAAACTTTGAAAAGCTTTCTCTCCTCCATGAATTTAATAACAGAGATGCTCATTCCCTGTAGGCACAGAGCTCCTTGAGTGGAACCTGGCGCTCTGGATGAGCCATTTAAAGGCAATGACAATGGATGGGAGAGGAGAACATCTCAGGAAGCTCATCTGAAGCATTGACTGCAAATTCCTTCATTCTGTGCAAGAATTCCTTCCTTGATTTCATTTTAAGAACTACAACTGTAAATATATCCACCTCTCACACAGTCTGCTCCATATCCCTCCAAAAAAGGGGAAAAACTTTATCCCTGGATCACCTCAATGGAAGAGGTCTCCAACATTTTTGACATCCCAGCAGAGCTGGTTTCTGTGATTTTACATTGTGATTTTGGATTTAAGGTATCTCAGTTCTGCCTGAATTTTGCTGGAGATGCCAGAGCTCTTTCCCAGATGGAATTCCTGCTGTGCTTTACACAGAAAACTCCTGACAGGATGCCATAATTGAATGTAATCATTGTAAACACTGGTACCCCACAGGTGAGCCCTCTTTACACATAAAATCCCACAAAAAATGTACTCCCTGCCTCACAACTACATGAGGGGTGTTCAAATTATACCCTTGGCCATAGTTCCACCAGAATTTTAGGGGAGGAATTAGCACATGTTCAGTGTTTGGCTATGAACAAAAATGCCTTTATAGTGCAAATGTTGTAGTCTGGTTGTTGGATCATTACCAAGCAAAGGCAGAAATCCATCAGGATTTCTATCCATCAGGAAGTTGCTGACAATCCTGCAAATAAAGAGGGAAAGGATTCACCTTGTGACTACAAAAAATCAAGAAATAAACAAGCAAATACAAACCAGCTACTGGATTAAGAACAAAAAAACCAAGGAAAAAAATGCTTCCAATTTAGAAGAGCTTCACTGGAGTCCTTTTTTTTTGTCTCAAAAAGCAATTGAAATTAATCATCTCTGCTGGCATGCCAGAGTTAGAGGCTAAAACATTGGTCCTGCAAGTAAATACAAGTGAAGGTCTTGCTGTTAAAAATTCATGTAAAAATCATTCCAGCAGAGGAATAAGATCAGATATTTTCTTCCAGTTCCAGCAAGCTGACAAAGGAAAGAATTAGATACCAAGTCACAGCGTGCATGAATTAATCAATATGGATTTCAAATGCATCTCTGTGAGAGCTGCAATAAGAGGAGCAGACAATTATTCCATGGCCTAAACCAAGCTGCTACAGAAACAGAATTCTTATTCTGACATTTAAGTTTCTCATCTTTTTTACCCCTTAATGAATAAAAACTGTACTTAACTATTAATAATGAGATTTTAATTTCAGGAATTAGACTCTGTTAGCTTTATATCTCTTACATCCAGGGATCGTTTTCAGCACTCCAAAAAAACCATGGAGTCTATATATTCAAAGGAAAGGAGAATTAATTTAATATTAATCATTACTGTGAACTTTGGGTTTTCATCAGTTGCTAAATGGCCTTGGCATTAGAAAATAGCACAGTGATAGGTAATGTCACAGAGCATTAACAATTTCATTTCTCTTATCAATTAAGCTGACCTTACCTACAATTATTATTTATTTGAACAAGAAAAATCTAAACACATCATGGATATTACAGTCCAACTACCACAGAGTTCTCTAAATGCTTTTCCTTACCCAAAGCTTTCCATAATTCATCTCAGAATACCTTAATAAAACCAACAATTGTGTAATCAGCGAAACCAGGAATTTCTTTTCTGTTCTTTTTTACATATCCTGCAAATGAACTGCCATTTATTCAAACACATAATTTAAGAAATATTCTTCCAGTTTTCACATCAAAAAATGGCAGAATTATTTTTCATTAAAGGCGTTTTGTCAATAATGGTAATGTGGAAAGGTGGGGAATCTTCTGTTTCCCCTCAGCACCCATTTTGCAAATGGAATACATCAAATGGCATAAAATAATGGACCTCTAAGTGACAGTGGAGATGCTCAAAAAAAGGGGTTCACAACTGAAAAGGTGCTGTTTACAAATGAAAATTTGATACTGGCAAACTCCATCATAAAAATAAAGTCAAGTTACCTCCAATTCCCTCCTAGCATCCTTGCTGGATGTAAGAAATCATTGTTCAGCTTTAGAACAAGTGGAAAAGCAGTTTAAGGACCAGAAAACTAAAGCAGAAAACCACTTAAAGGCAAAATTTACATTTCCAAGGTGTAACACAAAAAGGGAGGCAACTGTCAGGGCCCAGCAGTGCTGGGTGTCCTGGAACTGGAGGTTCTTCCAATTCTTTGTTTTTAATTAAATTATGAGAAACAGCCATGGACACTCTCACAATTTCTTTGACAAGCCTTCCATTTTTTACGCTCTGACAAACAACAGAAGATAATGGAAAGAAATAAAATTTAAAAATATATATTACCTAAGACTTTTTTCTCTTTTTCCTCCTGAAATTCATTAAGCCAGGCTCAGCTGGACTGTAATTCCTTTGTCCTACCACTTCCACAGCTGAAGGCTTTTGGCCTGAGCTCCTCCTCTTTTTGGCACTGTTGCAAAATCTGATCATTCCCATGATCGTGAGAAAAATGGCTCAAATAGAGGCAAAAGGTTATGTCTAGTAATTGATGATGATGAAGGCAATAACTAATATTTGATAAATGTGGAGAACCCCTATTTATGTTAAAATACCAGTGCTTGTTCTCTGGGAAAAAAAGCAGCATCTCAGGAAAAAGAATTTTAAAAATTCAGGTTGTAGCATGGCCAGGTCCATGCTTAGAGCACTTTTCCAAGACAGGGACTTTTTGCTTGGTGAGATCCCAATATCCCAATTCTCCAAGCTTTATAAAATATCATTCTCTATGACAATATTGAGAAATGTTTCTGAGGGCTGGGAATCTAAAGAAAATCCCTGATATTTCCTGAGCAGTTTGGAGTCTCTGTCCCTTCCAGATCAGCTGTTCCTGTGAACAGGCCACAGTGCTGCTGACTTCCAATTCCACTTGAATCCATCAGAAATTCATTGCAAAGCAAACATTTAGGACATGGGGGAAAGTGGAGAATAACTGGCAAAAAAATTATTCTGAAAAAACCCCAAAAAACTGTAGAGGATTTACCATATGTTTTGTTTTCCATCCAGGTACTTCTGGGCTCCGAACAAGCTTTTGTGCCTTGGAAATTCACCAGTTTTCTGAAAAAAAAGACCCCTTGTTGCTATGGAAATACCATCCCTTCCCGATGAATCCTTCTTGAAGGTGGAGGACATTGGCAAGACTAAATGCAAACTTTTTGGGGTTTTTGAATGATGTGTCAGACAAAAGCAGTTGGAGCAGGGAGAATTCTTCAACCCCCCAAAAAATGCTCGTGGTGTCATCACCTGCATGTGAGGAACATGAAGGAGCTGCACGCTGGGGTCATTTTCCGTCCCCAAAATGCATCCAGAGTGCCCTGGAGCTCCTGGCACTGCTGCTGTGGAGAGCAGGGCTGAGCTGGGGGCTGGCTCCATGCCCAGAGCTCTGCTTTAATGGAACACAAAGTTGAGAGGGATCAATAACGCCCTCCCCTCCCAAACAGCCCCTTAGAGCAGGGTTTGGGAAGGTGATGGGGAAGGAAATGAGATGCCTGTGAAAACTGGCAACATTCCTGTCAGGATCACACCACGGAGGCTGCCTTGTCATTGCCTGGCAAACCTCAGCAGGGGGATAGAGAACAGAGTGAAAGACAAGCGAGTGTGAAAAGAACATGAGGGAAAGCCTCTCTTTTTTCCCCTTTCCCCTTCCTCCCACTTGTTTTTTCTCTCTGCCTACATCCCAGCAGCCCCCAGGTGAAATTCCCCCAGGTGTGACCCTCAAGATGAGCAGCCAGCCAGCCAGACCTGGTGATGTTCAAATCCTTCCCCCCCACTTGGAGCCCTCCCATAAACACAGCCTAGTGGCTGCTGAGACTGCTACCGACCCTGCATGAGGAGAGTGGGAAATAAAACCAAGTCACCCCTTCAGCATTAAGACCTAATCCATCCTCCTGCAGCTCAGACCTGTGCAGTGATTTATGGCTGAATTCCTCCCGCCCCTACAATGCACTCACCATCACAAACAGGCTCAGGGACCACTCAAAAAAATTAAAATGCAGCTCAGCACAAGCATGGCAAATCTGTCTGTTAACCTTATGGGTTTCTTCAAAGGGTAATACCCAATGATATCAATTTCAAAAGCAACACATAGAAAAACAGCAATTTAAAGATGGTGTGACAGTGAAATCTTTTGGTTTTCTAATAAATTGATGTCAGAGCTGAAATGTTCACAAAATCCCAGAATGGTTTG
>WEKY01003233.1:0-19051 GCA_013390045.1 Picathartes gymnocephalus | reverse complement strand
AAAAAAAAAAAAAAGAAACCCAAAAGCCAAAACAGAACTGCCAGAAAAACCTCCCAACCAAGCAAGAGCAACAAAAAAGCCTCCCACAACATGTGCTTTAATAGAAGCAAGCTGTGGGCTTTGATGAAAGGAGTACCTTGTGCTGAGTCTTCCTGTTTGTGGAAAATGCAGTGCTGTGATGAACTGTCAGTTTGGTAAAGTTAAATGTCTTTGCCTCTGAGGGGTGTTAATTTTGTTACGAAAACTGTTTCACTGAGGAGATAACTTTGCTCTGTTTAATCTGAGATTTATCATGCTAACTTTCTTTTCAGTACAGGCTGTCAGATGAGATTGTCTGTTTTTCTTTGGCATCATCCAGTCCTTTGTCTAAGCTGTGCTTTTAGCTGTCTTGGCATTTGAGAACTTTTTCCAGCTATGCCACAAGGCCGACTCTGGCTGAAAGAATTCTAGCTACAATTTCCTAAAACAGAACTTACGTGAAAACATTCTTACTTGTGATTTTTGTCTTAAGTCTAAATGACATCTACACAAACAGCAAAAGTGACTTTTGATTTTGGCAAACTTAATTTTTTTGTTCCATGTTGAGCACCTTCGGGGTCTTTCTGGTGTGTTCATAAGTAAAGAATCTTTGAGAAAACCTCAGCCTGATTTAGACAGATTGACTTTTACGGCTCAGTAGTTTTTGCAGTAAAGGTAGGATTGCATCTTCGTGGCTTGCTGTGTTGTTTATATATTCTAGTTGCCAACTTTTTATATCTGCAGAGAGGGGAACACTTAACACCTATGTTCATCAGTAGAGCTTACCTACTACTTGACTATTTTGATATTAAATGCACCAGATTTGGAGAATTCATGCCTAATACTTTGGATTGTCATGCTTCTTGCATCCGTTTTCTACTGATGTGCCAAGACTATCAGTGTAGCTTAACTACTCTCTTCATGCTTTGCGTGAGATCTTACATCTGTTTTAGTGGTATGGAAGCAATTAGTTGATCAGTTCTGGAAAGTTTCTGAAAAATGGGTAAGGTAATACAGTATCTAAAGGGATGGGTTATAACAGAAATTCATTTGACCTGTGTGGAGGGACCAGTGGAACTTCCACAGTTGCTCAGGTTAAGTGTTTGACCGTGGGATTTAAATGGAAGATTTTACAGGAGTATAGTTTGTCAGATGTCTGTGAGCAGGGAATTCCAATCAGAGCTTACATTTTTGGGACCAAAGTGGTGTTCAGATGCTTTTCTATCAAATGGGTCAATGTAGCATTTTTAATGTTAATTTACTGCTACTTCTGTCTTTTTAAATGAGCATCTGTCCAGGTCAACTTTGGCTCTGCTCCCCACAAAATGCTGTATATACACCTGTGTTATTTTGGAAATCCCAGAAAAACTGTTCAAAAATAATTTCTCATTTGAAGAAGCTAAATTTTAACTTGCTGAATGTTTTGCATTTCAGACTGAAAACTAACCATTATTGCAAAATCAATTTACTTCGTTGTTCAGTAGCTGTAACTTTTACAATGCTATTTTGCAGTCAGCAGCAATTTAATCTCTGATTAACACACACACTGGCATTCACGTAATTATTGTAACAAAGAATAGTTCTGAACCTTTCATGCTCATGGGGTGCTTGCACTGTCATTAAGCAAATTTCTGTTTTAATGGATGCTGGTCATTGTCTTTCTTTAGGAATGAATTAATGTTCCCTTTATTTTCAAGACACTGAATATTTTTAGTATACAAAAAATACTGAATGACTATAACAATGTGATTCTGCTTTTTCTTCCCAGGTATGAATGCTGCTGTGCGCGCAGTAGTACGCATGGGAATCTATGTAAATGCCAAAGTCTATTTTATTTATGAGGTTAGTTTTTGTTTCATTCATTCTGTATTTTGTCTTCTGACTATACTTGAGTTTTTGTAGAAACACCATGGAGAGTAAATAGTATAAAAAAATTTGTAGGTGCCATTCCTTTTCATTGTGTGTTTCATTTAATACTTTTTATTTTTATGGAAATTTACATCTCACAAGGTATATTCTAAAACTATGTAATTTAAAAATAATTTCTTAAATATATGGAATTCTTTATGTGCCACCAAAGACTTGAAAGTAGAGAAAACCAGAGGTGATTGTGTCCCTGCAGTTAAGTTGCCTATCTGTACTCTTGTTGGATGTTTGACCCCATTTGTTGTACTTCATAAATATTTTCCTAAACCTTGTTAAACTACTGAATCTTAATCCTTTGACTCCATTTTCCTAGAGTATGATAAGGATGTGTCTTCACCCTCATTTCACAGATTGCACAGCTTGGTTTTGATCAAGAGTACTGTGGCGCTGGTGCTATCTTGCCTGGCTTATGGGTAGAAAGTTGCAACTGAAGAAACTCAACAAACAAATTTAAAAAAAAGCCACATCAAAAACTTGACCATCATTGGTCTGTCCAGACATCAGAATTTTGTAGTTGAAATTTGTAACTGTATGTGCCAAAAGACTGTAAATTTCTGTAACAGTTATGTGATAAGAAAAAAAGATGGGACAAGTTTAATGTCAATGCCAAGGTGATGCTCTATGTACTTGTCTTCCTGGAAGACTGTTGGAGTTAAATTTCCTTTAAAAGGATGCTTTCAATTTTTACGCTATTTGCAGATTAAACAATACAGTAAATATATATTGATTCTGTTTCCACTGGAATTCCTGTACAGCTCGTTAGCGGTTTGAGATTATTACAAATCATAATTAAAAATTGATATGGGGGAAAGTTTGGTAGGTCCCGGTAAAGTTCAACTGTAATATAAAAATATGGAGCATTACAATTCATAGAAATGCTCAGAAAATACTTTTGTTTCAGTTTTGTGCATGGCAAATACAGAATTTATCTTTAAAAAGTAGCTGTTTATCCATTTTTTCTGTGTCTGCTTGTTCCTATAGCTCATTTACTAATGAGATGCAAAGTATATTGAAATGCAAATAAGCAGAGGACTGTGCTCCAAAATTCTTTCCTACTACTGTGCTACAGCAAGTTGCTCTGAATACTTAGTGTGTGCTAATTACATGGCCAATCTCTGGAGTTCCTTCAGTGCTCAGCTGTTTTGCAGGCGCACTGAAATGGGTCAGATACTTCTCTGGAAGTAAGGAGGGGGTTTTGGACATCTCTAAGGCCAGAACTTGGATTTGAATTTATTTTTTAATTAAGTCAAGAATTGCCATATTTTGTCACCTTTTAAACACACTTGGTATCCCAGAGTGATAAATCTTGAGGGAAATTTGAATATTTGTTTTTTCTGAAGGTAGCAAAATAGCACTATTTAAGTTAGCATGTTCCTGTGTTTGGTAGAGTTGGCCAATGTGAAGTCATAAATATTTCTGAATGAAAATTGATTGTAAAAAATAAGTCAATGTTGGGAATTTTGAGTTTTTCCATTTGTATTGTCCTTCTGTCTTCAGTGTAACAGTAGGGTCTGGGAGGAAATGCACATTTCACTGTAAGTATGGGCTCTGAAAAAGACTTTGCTTCTAGATTAGTCCATTCAGTTCTGTGTTTCGTAAAGTACCAAATGTTAAGCTTTGTTCTTCTCTGACTGGTGGTAATTGAAATATGAAGTCAGTTTTCTTTCACAACCTGCAGATACTTCAGAGAAACAGGGTTGCAAGCATTGAAATGAAACAGCGGTTTAATTTTACCACTTTGAAATGGGGAACAGATGAAGGTGACAAGTGTAATGAAGGTTAAAATCTTGTGAGACTTGTCTGATGTTCTCTGTTACAAGCCTTTGCGTGATGTATAAAGAGGAGATATATATTTTTGGGTATACTTTGAGTTATTTAATGCTTTTAATAAGGTGTTCCTTCTGAATTACAGCTTATTGAATGCAGACTTGAGTGTGTTAAGCAAAGAGAATAGAGTATCTTTAGCGTACCTTTTGAGCAGACATTTTAACACATAGGTCAGGGTAAAGTGACACTTGTATTGAAGCCGCTGTGAAAAAGTGAAGGAAAAACCTGAAGTGACAATATCCAAAAGAAGAAAAAAAGTTTTCTTATTTGGATCAAAAAATTGAGTTAAAGGTCTCAGCCTTTTCAAGCTTACTTTGCTGTAGTCATCATATGCTCTATTTCTCCTGAAGCTATGTCTGTCGTATGAACTTTTTTTGCACTGCAAAACCATCTGTCTTCTACAGCTGTGGCCAGCACTACTTTCATATTCTAAGTAAAAAAGTAACTCTGTTTTCCTAACTCCATTTTTCTTCATCTTGTAATGAGAGATTACTAAGAAAAATGAATTAAAATTGGTAATGAATTAGAACTAAGTGATTTTCTAGCCTTTTTAAAGTTGGTTTTACGAGAGCCCAAAGAAAGAAACAGTTCCATAATGGAATTCATGGACTATATGGTGTTCAAGTCCCAAAAGGAAAAAAAAGAGTAAACTCATGTGAAAATGAAAACTAGAAGATAATTTATTTAAAAGTTATAATGTGTTATATATCTTTTTAGTAGTTTTTTATAGTTTATATAAAACCTGTGAATTTATAGCTATAAAATTAAAAAACGCCTTGTGTATCTTAATTCATCGAAGTTAGTACATTTCAAAATTTTGCTATTAATTGCAAATCTGTACAGTTGCCCTAGCTTCTCAGTTTCATATTTTATAGTATTTTATTCTACTCTGTAGTTACCCTTCTTGACTATCATCACATTATTCTGAATTAAAATTTGAATACCCATGGCTTAATTCCACTCATGGTATGAAAATCTAGGAGCTGGAAGTATGTGTAGAGTATCGGGCTGCTCTAGGGGGCTAGTTTAATTTTTTTTTTCTCTAATCAGAAGCTGTTAAAGTCAGGTTGGTTTTTGTTTTGTCTTGTTTTTCCTTTTTAATTGAGAATGGGAAGAAAAAGTGATGCCTCTCATTTATGGCAACTTGTTTTAGAAACTTGAGGTCTTAAATATTTATACAAATAACCTGCCCCTTTTCCAGGATTGAAGCACATAGTTCCCAGTGGATGCGTGCTCTTGCTACTAAGCTGTGGAGCTTTTAGATTCTTCATCTTGATTAAGAGTCTTTTTCTCAAGAGGCCAGCATTGGGAGTGCAATGGTATGGCAGTCATGGATTTCTGTGAGGAAAACTTTATGTCTTTTCTGTGGTGGTTTGTGCACTCAGTGACAATAGTATTTTATGTTGTTGAGCAATTGCTGAGAATTCTCAGTAAGTCAATTCACATAACTGTTAAAGCCCCAAGTGTCTCACATGCAACACATCAGAAGATGGCTCATTCTTTTTCAAAAGTTTTTGTCTTCAGAGTTCAGGCTGGAAGCCATGCTTGCTCCTGCCACTCCCTCCTGGAGCTGCAGTGTCTGTGAATGTACCCTGTGAACACTGGATCCATAGAGATTTCCTCTTGTTCTTTGAATATTTAGGTTTTGGGCACATGAAGGACTAAACATGAAATGAAGCTCATCTTCACAAACTTCTTGCTGTATTTTTGACAGTTCATTTTTTCCATTCTTGCCCCATAGTTTTAGTATCTCAGTACCCAAGCTCCTATATTTTTAGGATCTAAGTAAGAATTTACTTTTTTGATGTAAATTGACAATTTCCACCCTCATATTAGGGTCTGTAGTCACATCTGCCAGTGATTTTCAGTGACCATACAATTGGAACAGTCGTGAACCTTCAAAGATACATTGTCCAGTCCTCATCAGTGTTTACATAACTAAAACAATAAATGGAAATCATAATTATTAATACTTCAATTTTAATTAGTAATTCATTTTTTCCCCAATAGCTTTTCTAGAAAGCTGTTTTAATTCTATAACTTGTATCTCTCAGTGGTATGGAAAACAATGTGGCAGTTCTACCTACCTTATTCAGACGTAGCTTACACATACTTGGCAGACAACCAAATTAGGAAAAGTTAATATAACAGTTCAAACAGATCATGATTCCAGAAGTTCCCTGTCCTTACCTTGTAGTGAGAGGAATTGTTAATACATCCCCAGTTCTCACTTGTCTGCACAGATACGAACTCCTGACCAAAATGCACAAATTCTTTCTCCTTCAAAGAAACATAGTGCAGGAATGAGGTGTTTCATGTCTTACAGACAAACTACTATTTTTTTCTCTTTGCTTTTTTCTGTGTTTTAGATTTGTTAATCTGCAAATTGGGAATTTTAATCCATTAGTCTTATTTATGTATATTTTTCCTATATGTCATGCTTCTTTGGATGCACTTGTTTTTCTTCTCAAGTTAAAATGGTAGGTGAATGATTGGAGCACACATGAACTGTATATTTTTGTCACCTTTCAGTGCAGCTTATTGTAGTCAGAGGTACAAACTGAATTAAGATGCAACATTACACTATGCTTTTAGGATTTATTGCCAGTGGATCTCTTGAGTTATTGTAGTTGTCAGTAGAAATAATGATAGGAAAAGCTTTCACTCCATTACTGAATGATATAAGGAACATAGAATTCTATGCTTTAAAAAAAAGCAAAACAGCAAACCTGTAGTGAGTGAACTTAGTAATTTATTAGCCATAGTTTAATTGTATCAACTGTAATGTTTCGTTCTGAAGATCTTTCCACTTTATCTGAGGGAGAAATTTTTATTAAGTTGATAACATAGATTAAGCATTATTCCTTTCCCACTTTGCTGTAATTTCAAAGAAATTGTGTAAAAAATGGCTTAGCTCTTCAAGTCATTGTGTGTATATATTAGCATACAAACAGTATGTCCTGTATGTAGGGGCCCACAAGGGAACTGGGGAGATAGTTCACCAGGAACTGTAGTGATAGGACAAGGAGTAATGGGGTCAAACTGAAAGAGTGGAAATGTAGGTTAGATATATGGAGGAAATTCTTTACTGTGAGAGTGGTGAGTCACTGCAGCAGGTTTCCTAGAGAAAATGTGGATGCCCCAACCCTGGCAGTGTTCCAGGCCAGGTTGGATGGGACATTGAGCAACCTGATCTAGTGGGAGATGTCCCTGCTAATGGCTGGGGAATTAATTGGAAGTTGATGGTCTTTAAAGTCCCTTTCAATCCATGCCATTCTCTGTGTATACATTAGATACACGTCAAAGTTATCTGGAGAGTGTACAAAATATTGAAAAGGTCTGTTGGATGGCAGAAATTAGAGACATAGGTAGTTTTCCATCTGGATGTTTTTTGCTATTGCTTGATCATATTATCTGTACATTAATCAGTCAAGTCTCACTGAGCAGAAACTTTCATGCTTTCCCTTTGGAATCTGTATTGGAACCCTAAAAAGCCTAATTGAGGCTAACTTGTACTTTTTCTGTGTCCAGGTTATCTTTACATTCTTATTTTCTAAAGTTGGTGAGGACTCAAAGTTTGACATAAAAAGCCATATATATGTTATATGAATATTAAGGCACTTTAGGCTTACTATGTTTCCAAGTTACTGTTTACTGAGTAAATTCTGCATATACACTGAATCATGCCAAATTAAATTTCTCCAGTTTATAATGTTAGTTTTGCTGTTTTCTGAACTCCCTTCTTTTCCTAGTTCCTGACTTATTATTGAAAACGCTAAAACTAATATATAGTCTTGCAAAAACTACACAGAGAAAAAATGTTAACTAATTGTTCCTTGGCATGGGGAATATGTACACATAATCTAAAAATGGAGACATAAACATTGTCATGGTTATTTTTCTTTAGTCGTTTTTTGTTTCTTTTATTTAACGTGTTATGTTTTTCCCTATGGATTTAAATAAATGTCAAAAAGCTGAATGGTAATTGCACTTTTATTCTGGTGTCTGTCAGGATTTTCCAGACCTAGGTCTTGACTTTTTCTTTCCTTTTCTTTCCTTTCTTTTTCTTTTCTTTTTTTTAATCAATGTTCACAATATCACCTAATGAAAAGGAATCTGTAATTGTCATTTGGCTAGTATTTTTGTAGAGAGGTAATAAAGTCAGGCGTAACAAAACCCTTTAGCTGCTTACTGGATAGTTTTCTTTCGGGTAAGTTTAGTTCTTCTCATTACAGCATGCAGTGGTTTAAGAAGACCATTTGAGTTAAGGTATTAAGACTTTATTAAATGCACCACTAAAAATAGTATTTTTTCCTATTAAATGTCTTTTATTTATTGTGTGATTGCCTCAAAAAAAGCTTGTGTCACCTGATTTCTTTTTTAATGAAAAAGTTTGGTTATTACTCTTTATCTTTTTTTGCTTATTACCAGCATTGGGGGGAAAAATGTACAACGTGTTACAAAGATAGATTTCCTAAGTTCATGGCCCCAAGCTGAGGTTGTGTTTTTAAGGAACATATTTTATAATGCATTTCAAAGTTCTTTGTAGGTTTTTTTTTTTCTAAACATGAATATTTATTCCTAAGAAAGGAGAAGCACATTACTATTCTAGTTTTATATCTGTGTAAAGTATTACCTTATCGTGAAGTTGTTTTTGGAACTGATCCTTTAGGAAGAGGGTTTGTTTTGCTTTTCCCCCCCCCCTTAAGAGAAGCAGTGATACTTGCTTGAATGTTGTTTCATTTAAATTGACTATTTTTTTATTCAGTGTTTTTAATAAAAGTTGTATTAAGGTGCACAGGGTGAGTATTACTGTAGTGTAAATTTGATGCAGTTTTTAAAGTCAGACTTATGAGATACTTTCCCTTTTTCAGGGTTACCAGGGAATGGTTGATGGAGGTGATAATATTGTAGAAGTTTCATGGGAAAGTGTTTCAAGTATCCTGCAAGTGGTAAGTGCTTAGGAGTGACAGTGAGACCCAAGCCCTCTTTATTCAAACAAAAGAACCAAAATTCTAGATCCAGACAACCACTGTAATTATGTATTTGAACTGTGTGATGACTGAGTGACCAGCATGTACCACTTCCAGCAGAGCCTGACTTCTGCAGTGTGAATGGCTGACACTTGCTAAAGGTCTTGGTGTGGTCTTGAATTTGGTGCCCTGAAATAATCTTGAAAACCTTTCTTCTAGATTTACAACATCACATGCCATTAGCCTCCTAAAGCCATATTGACAAGTCTATATTTAATTAAAAGACATTCTAGGGCCAAAACATGAAACAGCTGTGTTTTGTAAGGCAAATAATTTCTTACGAAACCCAGTTGGCTTTCTTTGTAAGTGGATTTAGAATTACAGTAACGGATGTAATTACAGGGCAGTTCTGCAGAGCTCAGATACTGCCAGTGACTTTGTACATTTTTATTACAACATTCTGCAGTGTGGCCATTTGGATCTCCTCAGCTTTTGCTCAGCATGGTAATGTTTTTACCTCTTCCAGAGCAGGTGCTATGTTTGGCGAAGAGGCCTTACTACTTGCCAAGCTTTCTGAAAACTACCTCCAGGTGAAGCATAGGTTTCTTTGGAGTTTTTTGTAAAGTTAATGAACATAAAGCAGTTAGCAGAAACAATTTTTTTTTTAACCAATGCACTGGAGTACTGTGAGGTATTTTGTCCCGTGTTTGGTTTTTTTTCTTCCCTTCTTTTTTTGCCTCATGTCTATCTTGCAGAATCTGTAAATAGAATCAGAGAATATATCAAGTTGACAGGGACCCATAAGGATCATTGAGTCCTAAAACTAATCAATATGGCTAACAGCATCATCCAGATACATTTTACAATTACAAGAAAATTGAGTTTTCTCAAAAAAAGAGCAGAGGCAGGAGCAGGATGTAGGAATCATCTACATGTTGTGTGTAGCATAAAAGAAAAACATCTTTCTGAGCTTTATTTCTGGTAATTCAACATACCAGCAGTGAACCTGAGCATGTATCTTACAGAATATGTTAAGTTGTTTTGATGAGAAAGATTTTTCAGCCCATTGTATATTTCTGTTTATTCAGAACAAGTAGCACTTTGTTTCAAGTACAGTTTCTTTTCCACTTACAGCTGTTTTTTTCTAAGTATGAAAATAACTAGGTTTAGGTAAGTTTTTTAGTCCTGATTGTTTTTTTTTTTTGAGCATATCTGTGTGTACACATGTACCTTTTTGTCTGGAGACAGCTGAATTCTATTCCACTTTCTTTTTGCTTTCCACTAGCAGCTGTGCAACACCGATGGGTAACTGGCTTGAGAGCTGAAGCATCTATTGATGGGGTAAATCATGTCAATACAGCCTATGCAGATTTTTAATTCAAATTTAGATGGATGTGACAGATTTACTACAAGTTAAAGTGAAGGGAATGTTTATGAAAGTGATGCAATCATCTCCGGATTTGTTTGCAGGAAAAAAACTATTTTTTTTCAGTCTTAATTGATACTACTTTTTACTGTGACAATAAATAAGGCAAAAATTAAACTTGTTTAGTGACTGAACAACATAAACACAGAAGATGTGTAAATAATGTGTGTCCAGAAAGACAGCCAGCAATTTTCAGTGACAGGGCCGTTCAGTTATTTTTAAAAATGACCACCACCATTTCTGAAAGCAGCTGTTTAATTCATATTAATAAATGCAACAGATAATCAATAAAGCAAGAAAAGTAGCATTAGTCTGATCTATAAGGAACTAAAGGCATTTATTTCCATAATTCTGTGGAATGACAATAAATGTATTTTTTGAATTTCAGGGATACTATTTTTTTCTTATTGTTTATGTATTTAATAATATTAGGGGGAAGATACCACACTGAGGTGAATTCATCTAAATACTTAACTATATCACTTTTACTCTTGCCATTATATATAAGTAACAACCTATTTATTCTAATACTGCTAAAATTAATCCCATGTAATTTAACATTTTTCTTCCAGAGTAGCTCTTTATCAGTAATTTTTGAGTGGGGTTTTTTTGTGTTTCCCTTTTGTATGTATCTGCTCTTGAACCAGAATTCCCACAGGTTTGATAATTTTTTGTTTATCATTACTTTACTTCACTGTAAAATTAAAAGACACAGATCTATGCTACACAATTCATCATTAACACATCTTAGAAATACATGGTAATGTGCTGGATCATTAAGTGAAAGTGCTGCTCTTGCCTTGCAGGGGGGCACAGTGATCGGCAGCGCACGCTGCAAATCCTTTCGCACGCGCGAGGGCCGGCTGCAGGCCGCCTTCAACCTGGTGCAGAGAGGCATCACCAACCTCTGTGTGATCGGCGGCGACGGCAGCTTGACCGGCGCCAACCTCTTCCGGGAGGAGTGGAGCGGGCTGCTGGAAGAGCTGGCACAGAAAGGTGAGTGTGCCTTCAGGCCCTCTAGCCTTCCACTCCAGTCTGCAGGGAAAATATGAACCCTAACTGTAGGTATGCAGGCTGTATCCAGGGGGTATCTCTAAAGTTTAAAAATCAAATGTGTTCGTTCTAGGAAATTGTGTGGTTCTCCTTAAAATAATAGTTCTTGGTTTCTGTACATCTGCTCATGCACTTTGTAAAGGTCCAAAAAAAGGCCAAAGGAGTTACTGGGCAACAGGCTTTTTTCCTCTATTATGAATCATTTTTTAGGATCTGAACTTAGTACCTTTTGCTTGAAAAGCTCTATGCCCTCATATCCAAACTGAGGTGGTAATTCCTTTCCTACAACAAGCTACATATTTGTATGTTATTAAATTATGATGCTTTCCTGCCTGTATGTCACTGTTTGTTTAAGATCAGAACCTTAAGTGGCTGTTGACAGAAGTACAGCCAGCTCAGTAGTTGTCTTTGATAGCATGCAGGAGAAGGTATAGATAGAGAAGAGTAAAAGAGTAAAATAATGCTGTGTTGATGCTATATGTTATACATAATACGTAAATACTCTGATAGGTTCCATCCATTTCTGTCTTCGAGACTTCTTGAACCAGATGCAGTTAGCAGTCCTTAATGTATTTCTCTTCCATGAATGTGTACAGTCTACTTGAAAGCATACAGAGTTTTGCTGAAAACATTGTGTAGCAAGGAGTCCTCCAGCTTCACTGAATAATGAAGGTTGTGAAGAATATTCTTCTGTTTATTTTGATCCTGCTGGCTTCTAGATCATTTGATGTCCACAGTTTTTGTGTTAGAATAAACAGTGAATGGTCAATCCTGCTTCCTCTCTGCATGCCGCTTGAGATTTCACAGCTGTCTTATTTTCTCTTCATCATCTCTTTTTCTAGATGGAAGAATCCTAGTTTGCTTAGTTGTTCCTTATATGTAAGTTCTATATCTTTGATCATCTTTGTTGCCCTTCTCTGAACCTTTTCCAGTTCTACCCTGTTTTGAGGTGGGGAGGACCACAACTGCACCCAGTATTCAAGATGAGGGCAAACCATGGATCTACACAGTAGTATAATGATCTTTGTTTTGTTCTGTATTCTTTTCCTAATATTTTCTAATATATTGATTTTTTTTTTTTACTGCTATTGAGCATTGAAGCTGATTTATTAATGAAAACAGCATTATTATATTATGCTGGAAATAGTGTTATTTTGTTTGTGATGTTAGGGTGCATTTTTTTCATGTGTCTTAGTTTACATTTATCTGCAATGAACACCATCTGATACTTTATTGCTCACTGTGTCTTGCTAGTCTTCATTTCTTCTCAGACACTCCATACTTTATATCTCAAATAATTCAGTTTAATCAGTAAACTTTGGCACTTTGCTGCTCATTCCCTTTTCTAGGTTATTGCTGAGTGTGTTGAACAGTGCAGATCCCTGTAGAACTCCATTGGTTACTTTCCTAAGCTACAAGAATTTGCATTTACCACTGCTCTCTGCCTCATATTTTATACTCTCTCTTTCACATTATTTACTGTATGAAAAGCCTTCTGTCTTATACAGTGACTACTTAGTTTCCTCAAAATCCTTTGGCAAAAGACTTTGTCATTGGCTTTTTAGAAATCTAAGTAGAATATGTCAACCAGATAGCCCTTATTGGTGTATTAAGTCATGTTTGGAGGTCTAGAAGAGGTTTGTAATGAATGCATGGTATACATTCATAGAGAACATTTTGATTCTTCTTCACAATGTTATATTTATCTTCATGGACATTAGTTATATTTTTCATTGTGGTTTCTGCTGTTTTTCTGTAATGTAGACATTAAACACACTGGTAGTTCTTGAATCTCATATTGAAAATTTGGCATTATATTTACTACCATCCCATCCACAGATACTAAGGTAGTTTTAAGTGCCTAAGCAGCTAAGGTATTTCATCCTTGAGATCCTCTAGAACTCTTGGATGATGCAGCATTTTCATTGCTGTCTTGGGAGACGCCGCTAAGTCTTAGAGTTCTGTTTGCTTATTAATCATGAAATCAGAGCCTTTCAGTGTTGCAAAAGAGAAGTCTTCAAAAGCTGGATACTGGTTTTTGACTGTTTGCTTATGCCCATAGTCACATTCAATTTGCATCCTTTTGCTTCTTCATTGCACGTCATACACTGAGACTACAATTTGAATGGTACTGTTTTAATTTGAAACCATCAATTTTAAGGTTGGTTACAAAACTAAGTAATTATTTGACACTTTGAGATGGACTGAAAAGCTCTTATTTCCTTCCTTACTGTAAGGAGTTCTGTGCAGGATTCTTTTGTTTGGATGTTTGATTGGCTTTTGTTTGTAGTTTTGACTAACCTTGTTACCTAAAATATCTAAACATAATTTAATGTTTGGATATGTTCAATTCATAAAAGTAGAGCACCCAAGCGATATGTCTAATTTATTTATTTTTAATAGTCTTACAGTTCTTTCTCTGAATGCTTCTTTACAGGAAAGATTGATGCAGAGGCTGTTAAGAAATATGCTTATCTTAACATTGTGGGAATGGTTGGATCCATAGACAATGACTTCTGTGGCACTGATATGACCATAGGTACTGACTCAGCTCTGCACAGAATAATTGAAGTTGTGGATGCTATCATGACCACTGCTCAGAGGTAAATTGAGCATATTATAGAGACTGATAACAAATACACAGACATTTATGCTTTTGTTTAAGTTCATTTTAAATAGAGGTTAGGTAAGTGGGGAAGTAAAAGTATTTTTTGACTGTATCTTTCAAGTGTCTTCGTTTCTTTTTTCCTTGGTAACTGCTTTTTCATCATTCCTGTTGTAGCAGCACTTCAAGTATGTGGTCATAGAGAGAGCATCAGCCTTAGGGGCAGACTTGGATTGTAATGTTTTTAGTCTTTTTCAGACATAGTGTAGTAGAGGAGATTCAGACACATTGTGAATAGTACAAAATAGCATCTGTTTCATATAAGCCTTATTTCAGTAAGAATTAAGCAATTAAATGAATTTTTTAATGGAGCTATATCATTACAGTTCTTACTATGGGTCTGCATCGTTCACATTTCCAGTAAAGGTTCACATCTTCTCTCGTAACTGCCCATACGTGTTTTGGAAGAAAGTAGTGAAAATTAATTATGCCTTGGAAGATACTTAATTTTAAATAAACTGTTTAATGGGACAATAACTTTGTTTTTGTAATGTTTTGCTGATGAATTCTGTGTTCAGTAAGCATGGTAAACACAAGCTGTTTCCTGATACTAGGTTCAGTTAATTTGTTTTCTTGTTTTTACAGCCATCAGAGGACATTTGTTCTGGAGGTTATGGGGCGACACTGTGGGTATGTATTGTCTTCAGCATTTTGTGCCTCATACAGGTACAATTATGAACGAAATCTGAACCATAAAAGTCTAATCATTTGTTCTGTTTATTAGGTATCTAGCTCTGGTTAGTGCCTTAGCCTGTGGTGCAGATTGGGTGTTTATTCCTGAATACCCACCAGAAGAAGGCTGGGAAGATTCAATGTGTGTTAAGCTTTCAGAGGTAATTTGCTAATATGTTTGAGATTCCCTGATGCTTTGCCGATGTTTATTTTCAAGCAGTGATAAAAAATGTGATCAAGACTTTATGCAAGTCTTTGATTTTGGTATCACATGAAGTTCTGATCTTGAACATTTCCTTTCCTTCTCTGAGGAATCATATGACCCACTCTGGGAATTGCGTAAAATTATGTAATATGTCTACGTTTCCTCCGTAATTTGATGTAAAACATTTTGCTTCATCGATGAAAAGATATATATGAAAATAAAAGGTGGGAGAACACTTCGCATATGAGTGATCAAATACAGGAAATGTTTCCTCAAATCCTAGCAGCTTAATGTAGAGCAATTGATGACAAAAATATGCTGTAAATTCCTCTTGTTTTTTTTTTAACTACACAAATGTACTTTCATTTTTATTACAGAACCGTGCACGAAAGAAGAGGCTGAATATTATTATTGTAGCTGAAGGAGCTATTGATAGTCACAACAAACCTATAACATCAGAGAAGGTTAAGGATGTAAGCGTCAACATCCCTATGATACAAGATTTTTGTTCATACAATGGGGATTATTGTTAACAATAACATTTCTGTAGGGTAAATCTTTTCCTGTAAGGTAGCTTATCACTCAGTTGTGTTTTATGCTTATGCTTTATTAGCTAAAATTCCATAGTCAAATTAAAGGGCAATGTGTTCAGTGGCAATTAATTAGAACCTTTTCTCCTTGTAATACAACATAGCAGTTCAAAAGCATCTGCTTCATGGATGCCTTAATTGATAGTTTGAAATCAGCCCAAATCAGTATTTATAATCCTATTTTACTTTGTATGTCTTGTAAAATGTTTAATATTGGTGTGTTACACAGTGAAGTAATGCTGCATGTTTTGGACAAAGGCTTGTCCAGATGGTTGCTTTGCTGAAAATTTCGTTGGTGTCTAAGATTAAGAAAACTTTTAAGCTGAATTTTTCTGCTTTTCTTTTTTTAAAGAGGTCATTAAGAAAACAAATTGGGAAATAGTCATTGGTAGAAACAAGCTATGATACTTCGGCTTTACCTGGGGTTTATCTGTCCTGTGACTATGAAGTTCTGTTTTCCATAACTGTCATTTTTAGAGTGACTTTGACTTCATTTAGAATTGCAGTTTTATGAGGTAACATTTAACACCAAATGGTGTTAAGTGTACATGATGCTAACGTGTATAAAATAATGACAATGATAAACCCACTATGTTTTGAAATTCTCTGCAGCTTGTGGTTCAGCGGCTTGGTTTTGACACCCGAGTAACCATCCTGGGTCATGTGCAAAGAGGTGGAACCCCTTCAGCTTTTGACAGAATTCTTGTGAGTGTTCCCAAAATAATGGCTCATGGCACCACATAGTACAACTGCATTTTGATTATTAGTTTGGGGGGTGGGATGGTTCTATACCTGATTAACTTGACAGATCAAACTGTTATCTCACATTAACTGTCTGAACAGTTCAAATTCAGAGTAGTGAAGGGCTTTGTGTGAAGGAATCTGTGTTAGGCTCAAAATGCAAAGCTTAGCTGTCCATACTTACAGGTATAAACAGCCCACAACTTTTTCACCTTACCAGGGAGTAGTTTGTGGCAGGTTGAGTTACAGAGAATGTGGACCATTTCTGTGATTGGAAGCCTTGTGCTTTTAAGTGCTTGCTTGAACATTCCAATATTCTCTACTTCCAGGCAAGTCGTATGGGTGTGGAAGCCGTGCTTGCCCTTTTAGAAGCTACTCCAGATACCCCTGCCTGTGTTGTGTCCCTGTCTGGAAACCAGGCTGTCCGTCTGCCTCTGATGGAGTGTGTGCAGATGGTGAGGTTCTGGCAAAAAGCCATTTTATGTTATTTATTTACTACAACAGACTACTATGTACAATAATTGCCTGTTCTCATTAGGACATTGAGGGAATGTTTACAGCACTTTCCCATATTTGGGAATGAATAATGAAGTTCATATATGTTCTCTATGTGTTACTATTTATTTGCAAACTGTTGAGGAATAAGAAAGACATGTCTTCTTAATTTGTTTTAATTTCATCTCAGATCTTCTATTTTTATTGTTACAACAAATCCTTCATATGCTTGCATCCATTTGCATGTCATACAGAAATCAGGTTTCTACACTAAAACTGCTCAGTTTAAACTGAAAAAAGAAAATGCGTAATAGATACATGGATTTCTTTGTCCCATGAAGGCTTTAGGTATTTGTTTCTACTTTCTTCTCCTCCTGTACCTCGTCATTTATGTTGTAAGAGGAGGTAGCTCATAAATTGAGGAATTGTCAATATTTCTTTTTTCACTGTGCAAATACATTAATATGTGCAATATATTAAATAATCCACCACCTGTGTTTTTTAAACATACTGAGTAATCAGCTTGTTTTTTCAAGACTCAAGAAGTCCAGAAAGCTATGGATGAGGGAAGATTTCTTGAGGCTGTGAGGCTTCGTGGAAGGTATGGCCAATAGTTTAAACTATCATTTTAGTTGCTGTAGAAAAGCTTAGTTGCTTTGCTGTTATGCTGGAAGGTGACATTTTATTTTGAATATTTTACTAATTGTATGATTTTATGGGTTTAAGAATGAGAGGAGTCAGAAGAGTTGCCTAAGTAGAATAATTGATATTCTTACCTGCACAACAAAGCAAGCTGTAATTCACTGCTATGTCAGACTAGTGACTGTTCCTAGGCTAACTGGTCACAGAGCAAAGAGCTGCTGTGCTGTATGACCTGACTGGTAGCAACCACAAGTTGTTTATTCATGGTTTTGAGGCCAGTCCTGTGAGCCTGTTTGTAAGTGCTTGGTAGTTTTCCATCAGTAATGTTGGAGGAGGTATTCTTCAATCCTGTCAGGAGAGCGGTTTCTGTTTCAAGTAATTTGATATTAAAATGCTTTCTCCCTGGTCTCGAAAACCAATTTGTTAGCTACATAATTGTTTCATATTTTATGACTCGTGTCTTAAAGAGCTGAATACTTTTCATTGTTCTCTCATTTCCAGTTTTTGCCATGTTTTGCATTTTTAATAACAGAGGTGTTAATATTTCATACCAGTTTTTATAGTGTCCGAAAAATTCAAATGTTCCTTTAAAGTAACTATGAGTTTAAAATTTTACTATTTTATTTGCTTATTTTACTTCCTCATTTGTTTAGGAGCTTTGAAAACAACCTTAACACATACAAATTACTGTCGCACAAAAGGCCAGATGCCGAACTTCCAAAGGTAAGGGGGTTTGTTGAGTGTGCAATGCATGCCTGCTTTTGGGATCTATTAATAACTCCCTTCAAACCTTGATTATAGGATGTTGTGTGAGGGGTCTGGGGGTCCAGGAGGAAGAGACAAAGAAAGGGGAGCCGACCTCGTGGTAGGATGAACAGCAACTGAGAGCTTATTTCCGGTAGCTTGTCCTTTTATCCCCTAAATTTCAAAAGATTCCCGGGTTGCTATCTGATTGGCTTGAGGTCCATGCCTGGGAGTGCCTTGGATCAGTGACGCGATACGGTTGTCTATTGGTGGAGGTTCTTGACAGACAGGCTCAGCCTGGTACCAAGGAGAGCCTATACTGTAACATCTCCTCCCTTTTGTATTTATAAAAAATATGAAAAATATGTAGAAGTGTTTCTATGTGACTTCATAAGCAGGGGCACTTTGATTATGGAGTTACATACAGACACTGTGGATTTTGATTTAATTAATATTTGATTTCCAATTAATGACTTTAGGTTTTCCAATTGGGGATGTGTCACTGATGTTTAGGCACTGTTTAGGCAAAAACCTAGTAGTTTTTTGGGTTGGTACATCACTGGTTCAAATGCTCACAAGTTACAACTTAACTTTTACAAACAAAAAACATTTTGACTTTGAAAACTTATTACAAAGTTAACCCCTTTTGAACAGAAACAAAGAGAATTTTTACCCTTAAAACTACAACTTAACTCTAACAAAGCAAAGAACAATTTTAACTTTGAAAATCAGTATAAACTTAAATTACTGTAAACATGAATATGAAAACATTCAACTTGGAACTATAACTTAACCATATAAACAAAGAACATTCACCTTTAAAACCGTAAGCAAATAACACAGAAAACAAGCTGCAAACATAATTAACAATTTAAGAATTTCAATGATTCATATCAATTATATTTTTTGGGTCTGGTGGGATGGTGGGCCAGGATTGCCACATGGACAGTGTATGGGGGTGGAAATAGGAATATTTTTCAAGACATAGGAATACTTGGGGAGTGTGTGGTATCTATTTTTTCCTTTTTAAAAGGAGTATTGTTAGCTTTTCTGCTGTAGTCAAGGGTCTCAAGG
>WEKY01003227.1:11505-47042 GCA_013390045.1 Picathartes gymnocephalus | reverse complement strand
TATTCCCCACCTGCAAACCCAGCGGCTCTCCTCCCCCCCCGGCTTTTGCAAGGACTATAAAGAGACCCTCAAATCCACCATGATTTTGAGGCCCTCCCCACGGATGAAGACGCATCTATTAGGCTGAAGACTTCTCCTTCAGATCTACGAGGATTTCGTCTCATCTGTTGGTAGCTATTTCCCCTATACCCTCTTTCCTAAATCTTTTTCTCTTTCTTATTTCTCTCCCTCTGTTGCATTAAGTTTTTGAGCATAAATAAACTGTTTGATTTTTTAAGTTGAAGTTGATTTTCCCTTGTTACTTTCGCACTCTGAGGTCAAGTTAAAAGAACCTACACGAAATCTCGCTTGTAACTAAGCGGATCGTGACAGCATATTATGTTTTTTCAGAAATGTGAATTAACATGCAGATGCTCAACCAGTGAAATTGCTGTGTACCACAATAATTTTTTACATACAATCTGCAGAAGTTAGTGCACTTTTCTGTAGTTTCACTACAGTTAGTAGTGAAAAAACCCTACCTCTCCATTTGTGACATCTCACTCCTGGTTTTCAAGGAGATGCAAACCACTGTCTCTGTTGTTGTTGTGGAGAGGCTTGATGCTTTTTTCTCCCAAAGTTAATCTTATTGTTCTCAATATATACAGAGCTGCTTATTTGATCTGTCTGTTCAGATCTGTTGAAAGTTAATGCACCTGAAAACTGCTCACTTTTACAACTGTGCACCTGTATCAGCTGGCTCCTTAGAAAGATACTTCTTACCACCTTGGTCTTTCTAACTGGAGTAATACTATTAAAAGTTTGATTTGCCATTGGTTTGTATGGTTTTCAATCACAGCATAAAAAGCACCAAAACCTAGAAATTTAAAAGGAAAACCTTAAAAAAACTTCAAATGGGTAGTCCTGATGGCAAAGGCCTATACCTTAAGTATGCAATATGTTTAAATGGAGTCCAAATACCAAAAAAATTTAATCATATAAACCTTGCCTGGGAATTAAAAAAGAGAGAAAGAGAGAAAGAGAGAAAGTGGTAATGCCCAGTTTGCTGTTCACAGAGTGATCTTCTAAATATTAAAAAAAGTTAAAAAAAAAAAATTTTAAATATAAAAAAAAAAAAAGAATGCAGAACAGGCCTATCCAAGTAATTGCTATTTAGGGAAGTGCATGCTTCATCATAATTTATTTTGTGAATGTAGAAACTGACTTGCATGTGGACACTGGTTTAAATGCTTCATCTCACCATGTAATTTTCAAGATTTCTAAACAATTAAGGACCATGCAATATTGATTTTCTTATCTTGAACTCAGTCAAGAGATCTCAACTTCATAATTCCTTGAGAATAACTGTTTAACGTACTAGCAGTGAAATCACCCTAACTCTAAAAAACAGAATTAAGGCAAACCTATAGCAATTGTACCCACTCCATTTTCTAATGTGTGAAACATTTTTAATTCTCAGCAACTCAAATGGCAGTTTAGAGACCTCAGAACTGCACAGAAACAAACCATGAATGTCTTTAAATGCGGCTGATTGTAGAAGATTTGACATGAGGAAACAATATAAACTACATTAGAAGGAATGTTATTTCTATGGTTTGAAATAAATTTACACTAGCAATTAAATTAAATTAAAACTGCACTATCTTAAAGTAATATTTGATGAACTTGTAGTTGCTTTCTCACTAGCTCCTGCATACTCTGAATCTTTGTATTTCAGTTCTGAATTAGAAACAGCTCTAAAATAGAGATATTTTGCACAGAGATGGAAATAGAAAATGTAGGCAAATAGATGACATTGATTTAAATGGTTCCATCAAAACTTTATTTATGCCCTATCTACATTAATGAAAAGAAATTCTGTTGAAGCTGGTCCCCTGGATTGAGAGTTGAGTTTTTTTCAGGGTGAGAACAGATAGAAGGACACTGAAGCTTCTGCATAGGCTGACCAGAGCACAGCATCAGACCCATACGAACAAACAGCCATTCACTGCTTGCTTTGTTCCTATTTGTCCATTTCATTGCTGATATTTGGATAGGTGGCATGATCTTACCGATGCCTAGGTGTTCCCTCTCAGTGAAAGGAAAGATCTAAGGAAGGTATTAAGGGATTTAAAGATGTACTCACCAGCTAGAGTCTCTTGGAGCTACATTTTAGATAAAAAGTGCCATATATCATTTTTTGTTCAAGATTCTGCTCTCGTTTTAAAATTAAGATGCACAGCAGCAGGTTAGTTCATACAAGTAAGAGAAAGTTAGGTAATAAATACACCCTCCCTGAAAATACAACACTCTTCAAAATATATAACCTTCTTTTATGTCACTTCCACACACACCGCTGCAAATACTTAGTGCTAGGTTTGAGCTATTTTACTCTGTAAAAAAGGAACTTAAATGTATGTTTCTTTTCCCTAAAGATGATTGCAATTATTGAAAGATTAATACAAAAAATAAACAGAAAATGTTAATGCAGTGATATAAGTTTGAAATATGTACGGAGATTATATCTATGTATATATATATAGATGCATATACATATAGCTATAGCTACATAGCTGTTGGGAAACTCTAGTGATCTCCTGCTCCTGCCTCCTCCCTTCGGCCCCATCAACAGTGGAAACTGCTATTAAGAATTTACTTCAAATTCATAAATACCTAAACACTAGGAAATTGCCATGGTTCTGCTCACATTTTTTAAAAGTTAATCCGTATGTAATGTTCTGCAGAAACAGGACCAACAGTATAATTGTATTGCTTCCTGTTTGACCTACAGCTTATGTCTGTTTTTGCTATCACCTAGAAACTGGAAATTATTAAAAACTAAATCAGAAAAAAAGCTGTGAAACATTACTCTGCTAAATAGCATGTTCCTATATTTCTCATTCTAATTCCTTTCCATTGTCTAAATGTTTCAAGTGACTTTTTCTGTTTCTTAACAATGTATTACTGTTAAGATGCTATACAGTTATCTTATAAATAATGGCTAAAGAGAGGTCCAAAAGTTTTGAACAACTTCCATAGTTTACTTTGCTAGTTTACTGCCATGATGTAAAAAGTTAACCATTGTCTTGGGGTGGCAAAAATCAATGCTTTCATATACCCACTAAATATAGAGTTTAAAAGGGAAATACTAATTACGATTTTAGGCAGCACAGTAAAAGTAAGTCTAATGTGGTGTGGATTTGTGGGTTTGTGTTTGTTGCTTTATTTTTTTTTTACAGCAGTTTTGACAAAACAAGCAGAAAAAAACCCCAAAACACCAAGTGATTCAGTATGGGATTTTTTGTCTGTCATTATATATTTGCCAGGTCTGTCTCATTTCTGTACACAATATTCATAGTTACCACCCAGTCTTCAGATCATCTGCGTAGCATTTCATAATGCTAAACAATCCAATAAAATAAAGTACAACCTTTCTGCAGGGAAAGCAAAATATCTTTATTCAAATAATGGACAATAAAATTTTATGGAAGAAAATTGTTAATAAAGGCACCTCAATGACTCCTGTTTTCAGATGACAAAAAAGCTTTCAACATTTTTCTGATTAATTTAAAGCTGTGTATGGTCTGTTGTCAGAAAATTAAATTTCTCCTGCAATGTCAATACAGGGTTTATATTAAGTGTCACACAGTCCTTCTGGAAAAAATGGCTTAGTCATTAACATAATAAGCATAATGATCATTTGGTATACAGTGAGTGCAAGATAATTACAAACTGTTTCAAATAATTGATTGGTTTTCAAGATCACCGAGTATCTCTGCAGCTGTAAAAGCTAACAAATAAAAAGCAAATGTCAAAGTATAAGATTTGCATAAGCTGGCAAGAAAACTTGGTATTCTCTACTTGAGGAACCTAGGAAAAAGATTTCAAAGATGTTATCAGTTTTCATCTGTGAGCAAGGAAATGAAATCAGTCATCATGCGATAATCATCAGGGCATTCCTTAACTGACAACTGCTTGGAAAGGTACAAGACAAAATTATTCTGGTCTATTTAACTGATGAAGTTGTAGAGACCTGAACAGAAGATCAATCAGCCTTCTCTTCTGGGTACGGTACAAATGATACAAATTTTTTTGAATAGCAAATCTAGGAAAAAATGTCATGAGCAGAATCAAAACTATGTTACAAACTTTGTGACTCATGAGAGCTTTGAATCTATGGGTGGAGATTGTCTGCATATGATGATGATCTTATGTAAATTTCTATGATCTTATGTAAATTTAGCTGCCTGAAAAGTGATCAACATCTTCAAATCCAAAACACGTATATACTCAGTCAAGGGTGCTTACAAAATAAACTTGCAATTGCAAGCACTTGCTATAGCAAATGCACTTAAATAGAGCAATTTATTTACTGTTATTCTTTAACATCATGGTTACTGCACAATCACATTAAAAGAAAAATATAATTAAAACCACTTTGATGACCAAAACTGCACAGTGATGATGTGGCAGTGTAACTCAGATGTTGAAAGAAACCCTGTGGATTACTGAATGGAGGAGTCTCACGATACAGATGAAATATAAAAGCTATCACAGTGCTGATCTTGCATCATATAACATAGCCCAGATCTATACCGAGGATCCAAGACCCATTCCAAAGGCCACAGCTAGGTTCTTTAATGCTCATAAATTCTGAGGGTGCACTTGAGGTCATAAGTAATTTGAATTCTGCACAGGGCAGAACAAAATAGGAAATCAGAATATTACAAACCAAGTGTTCAGTAATATATAGTTTTACCCATGTATTGTTCAGCATATTTTGAAACAGATGAGCCCTCTAAGTAAAATAGCCAAGGGAAACAGGTGACAGTTTGCTCATTATTCCCACTGGAATATTCCTCCACAGAGTGCATAAGTGTGTGTTAACATTGAGTGACTTCTAACAAAAATCGGTTGAATGCAGTCAAGATTTAAATCTCAATGCCAGTTATAGAATAGATTCAAATTTATGTTAGGATTGAGTCACTTATCTCCTCAAAGAGTTTGATTAACATAATTTTCCATTCAACTTCCAAGAATGTCAACTGCTGTACTCAAAATGCTGCATAATCTCTCCTCCTTGCTTTTAACTCCATTATTCATTCCAGAAATCTCATTCTGGATGGCTGTTGTCTCAGTGTAATGCATTTTGTTTTCCAGGACACCCTTATCTTTAAAATTTTCACTCAGTCTTATCCTGGTTTACATTTCTATTTTCATTTCCTTTTGTGACTCTCACCATCCCAATGGTATCTGCAATCTTCCCACCTTATTCCTTTGCTCTTCTTTATTCATGTTTCCTTCTGGATTTTGAGAAGGTGTCTGTCATATGCTATCTGCCAACCACTCCTCCTTTAAACTTACCTTTAAACAATTTTCTTTGCTTGTTTTGGGGTGGGGTTTTTTTTCTGGTTAGTTGTTTTTTTTAATTATTGGGGGAGTTGTGAGGGTTTAGGGGTTTTGTTTGGGTTCGTTTTGGTTTGGGTTGGGTATTTTTGTAGTTTTTTTGTTTGTCTGTTTGTTTTGGATTTGTTGTTGTAGCGGGTTGAGTTTGAAACCGGGCAGAAACACCATTTTATGTAGTGGGTTCACGTTCATCTATTTGCTTGTTCACACTAAGTGAGTAGTTTGGTGCAGGGGTTTAAGTACGTTGGCCTTTTGTGATGAGATAAGGATTAAGAGAAATACAAAGCAGGCCTAAACTTTGAAAGAGAAGAGATAGTTTATTAACAGAACTAAAGACAAAGGAGAAAAAACCCAAAATTAACTCCCAGATGTTTCTCCCTCCACCTTATTTGTCTTTCTGTACCAACACTTCTTTTTCCATCAACAACTTAAGAAACCAAAACTTAGAGGTCTTTGGTCAGTTTACCATCTTTGAAACAAGCTTTCATCAGTTCAGTTGGAAAGAGGAGTCTCTCCTGTTTCACCAGGTTGATCTTCCCACAAGAAACACAGTTCCTTTGTGGGGTTTAATATCACAGTGAACTCCCGCCCAGAGTCTGTCCAACTGTGACAGTCCTTTCCTCGATACGCAGCCTTTCCCATGACTACTTCGAGGACTCAAGTTGGTGTCTTGGGGGTAAAGTTTTAAGGATGAGCAGTTTTAGTACAACAGCAAAGGTCTTCTCTCTCTCTTTGGAAGCAAGGTGTCCCATCCCTGGAGCAAGGGTTCTCTTCTTCTATTCGTGGGGCAAGGGTTTCTCATCTTTCTCTTCTCTGTAGCAAAATTCCCCATTTCTCTTCTGTTCAAGTTTCTTATGAACCATAGCTACTTCAACATCTGCTTGCTTTAACACAGTTAAAATGCTGCATCCTCCCCCAAGTCATGCAATATGAGTTATAAGGAATTGTCGATCACCATGGCTCTACAGGAGAATTTCAGCTTAAAAGCATCTCGTTTCTCTCTTCTCTCTAGACTTCCAGTCCTCTTTTTACTGACCCAGGCACTCTTGTTGGTTCTCTCTGTGTTCTTATTCTTTCTAAATCCATTCTATGCACTTAAAGGGTTAATTACCCTTTTCAGTTCAGCTGAAATTCCATGCATTCCACAGGGGGGCGAGGGGGGGGCGGGGGGGGAAGAACTTTGCAGCCAAAGCCAGCAGCTCCCGATAACCGTAGGCTGATGTCTCTCTTGTTAGGTGTTTTGCAGCACCCTGAGGAGGCCTGAGCGGGGGAGAAGCAGGGACTTGGCCTCCCCCCAGCACTCTCAGGGTGGAAGATGGGTGGACAGAGGCCCGGCCCTGCCAGCCGCATGGAACTGCATTCCCTTCCCCCTCAGGCAAGGAGGGAAGGGAAAAAAAACCAGCCTGGAGGAGCCCCAGTGCTGCCCAAGGGAGAAGGGAGGGGGGAATGGGGCCCCTCCCCTCCCCCAGGCAGGCCAGGGGGGGGCCTGTTGGCCCCGCAGGACTGATGGATTTCCCCCCGCTACCCAGTTACCTTTACTGTGACCGGAAACGAAAGAGAGCAAGATTTTGGCTTCCTGCTCTTAAAATGTGGTTTCATATAGGCAGTTCTAGTATTCAAGTGGCCACACAGAGTGCCCATTGCAGAGCCAGCCAATCCCTGGGCTTCCCAGATCTATTGGAAGCTGTGCCTGGAGGAAGTTGTAAGAGCCTTTCTAGGAGAAAATAAGTTGGCTTTTTTTCAAACCATGACAGTTGTTGTTGGTTGGTTGTGGGTTTGGTGGGGGTGTTTTGTTTGTTTGTGTTGTTTTTGTGTGTGTGTGTGTGTGTAAGTTATTTTCACCTCTGGTAATTTTACCAAGAGCGTCATTATATAGTAAATTCTGTAAAGTGTTGGGATGCCCAGATTCTTTGTGTGATGTCAAGTCATTATTATTTAAACCTAATGAAAGCAATAAACTTTTATGTACCTGAAATCAATTAATAGTCTTCTTTCTTCCTAAATTTTTATTTCTTTGCTATGGAAGACTGAGTCTATTAATGGTAGAGGATTGTTCTTCTTGTAACATGCTAATTTATGTTGCTATTAGAATAAATAGGCTGATTAATACCTTAGTCTGATGATAAGTTAGTCTGATGAATATCTAATCATCTTGTTCAGCACTTAGATACTGCTTTATAGCAATATAAGTCTTATCTTTTGAATCTGCAGAGCAAAACTAGATCAGCTGCCACATTTAAGGTTGTAAGGCTACCTGAATCAGGATTTTTTTAACTTCACTAATTAGCAGTGGGTTCTGAAAACAGAGTTCCAGAGCTAAGAAAGAAATATTTACTGATCTTACTGTGTGTTTTTTCTAAAGTAAAAACTGAAATTGTTACTTGTTCAATGCTAATGCAACAGTTTTCTTCTGTTTTTTCCCCCTTGAAGTGATCAGGTGTGATGCTGTTCTCTCTGGTACACAGAATAAAGGTCTGAGACACTCATGTTCAATCCAAGCACTCTAACTGTACTTTATTCAAAATCCCGCGTCTGTTATAACACACGGACTCAGGCATCATATTATTGCCCCCCCCCCCCAACACCCTCTCAAATCTACTGTCAATTAAGAATAACAACAGAGGTCCAACCTCTTTTATGGAAATGACCAGCTGCACGTATATTTACATTCTTGTGTTTTGCTGTTATCAAAACAATATCCAGCAGTACCGTGAGAGAGTTTTTTCTCTGTCCTAAACTGCAATAAATATGCCTGATTTTCTCTGCTCAGGCCTCTGACAGTATCCACACAGATGGATGAAAAATAAACTTGGAAGTGGATACCTGAATAACTAGACATGGCCTGGCATAGGAATCAGCAGCTCATAATGTACATTAAGCAATTTCCAGTCATTTTGATATTGCCTAGATCTAAACTGATAAAGATGAAAAGTTGCATACTTCAGAATCATCCCCAGACACTTTTGATTCAGGCTTACACAAACAGCCTTGTAGTAGCAAATTTCAGGAATATTAAATAATTCACCTCTAAGTTTATGCTGTTATTCTATTACACAACTGCAATGACAGAGAGATACTATTTTTAAATTTTTTTAAAGTGTTTACAAAAGTTCACCGGGAACTTTTTATACATGGAAGTAGTCCATGTTTAGATGTGTTTTGCTTCATAGCCTGCTGTCACCCAGGCAGTCAAGAGAATGCCAAAGCCTGTGCTGTTGAGTTAAATGAACTTAGAGTGCTCTGTGTTAAAGTTCTGCTTGATGTTAGCTGAAAAATCTAAACAGGCAAAAGGAAGATTTTCTTTTATGATATCTATTTGTCTATATTTTTATTTAATGTTTGAACTGAGGTATTTATCTGTTTTAGATTAATTACCAAAGAGCACTAACTTACTCCTTACTGCCAACACTACAAGATTTTTGACTTTGTTTAGTCCTCTTTTCAGATAAATTAGAGCATTTTCTCTTCAGCTCCCTCAGTTATTCTCACACTAATATAAAGCTATGAACAGGTTTTCTAACTATAGTACTAATATACCAACAGCCATTTCATTAGGTATCAATAATACAATAATTTAGAAATACAATATTTATTCTTTTACAGGAGACACTATTAAAAAAAGTTTCATGTATGTACTTTCAAATTTTTGGATCAAATTGAAGCATTCTTTTATAGAGATAGCTTCTCACATTGAAGACTGAAGGATTATTACAAGCGATTTTTTCTATGAAAGATAATTATCCATACTCCCTCTGTTTCCTTAATTTCCCCTCTCTAAGACAAGCTGATAAAAAGCAGAGGAATGCTACAGTTGAATATATAGTTGAAGAATAAACCAAAAAGTATAGCAATTTCCTTGTTAAAAACCCCCAAAACCCCAGGAGATTTATTTTCACTGTTAATACTCACACAATGCAGCAATGACACTCTGTCCAAGTACACTTGTAGACATTTTCCTTACAAATTTATTCTTTGCAGTTTCATTTGATCAAAAACAACAATAATCTGGCCTGCAAGTACACATTTCCCCAATGTGAATAGAAAACAGAGCAGCAGGCATTACTGCTTATTTTAGAGAAAAACTAGCATTTTATAGCCTTTTCCAGCAGATTGATCTTCTTTCTCCTTTAATTCAGCAGGCAAATTGGCTTCTGTTCCCTATGAAAAAAGCAGATACACTATTTGTGTTAGCCTAGTAATAAAAGTAAAGTACTACTAATATTTTTCTCTTTAATACATCTCTTTACTTACGAAATATTAAATTTTTTTGTAGAACCATGTTTTAAGGGGAAATGAAAATCAATAAGGTATAATAGAAGGGGAGGATATGAAGATAATTTTTGAGATATATCTATCTAGGGGAGGATATGAAGGTAATTTTTGAGATATATCTATCTATATATCTATATATCTATATGTATATATGTAAGGGAGAAACTGAACCTTAGATAATGACTAGTGCAAAAATAGCAGCAGACATCAATGATAAAAAATGAAACGAATTAGCACAAAGGGTATTTTTCATATGTACATATTTTCCTTATAACTTCTTATACCCCCAGTTTTATATACATGCCCCACAAATTATGAAGGCTGAAAATATCTTATATTTATTTAAAAAAAATTAATCCTACAAAATCATGCTGATTTAGACCCTTCGCAAAACAAGACCCAAAATCTTTATAAATTTAATCAATCTGTCTGACCACTACAGACATTCAACTAGTCAATAATGATTTGTTTGGTGAACACACAACAGGTAAAGTTCAATTGTAGCTATGCATTTAGTTACAACTATTACACAGCTTACAGTCTGACTCAGTGCACGTTCACAGATCTGCCACTTTTTAATAAGACTCCATTCATGTTATTACTTATTGCCTTCCTCGATGGAAAAATAGTTTTGTAATAATAACAACTAGCTTGTAGAAGGCCGTCTGTGGTGTCAATATGATTTCAGCTGTAATGACAGCAATATACTATCAAAGACATCTTGAAAATTTAGGCAACACCTATATGTCACAGTATTCTGTCAAGAGTCAAAAACTTTCAAATGCACATACAGAAGTAAAAAAATGAAAGATTTTGAAAATTTATCACTATTTTAGAATCACAGAATGATTGGGGTTGGAAGGGACCTCTGGAGGTCATCTTGTCTAACCCCACTGCTAAAACAGGTTGCACAGGCTCATCTCTGTGTGAATTTTGAATAGCCTGTTACAGTGCTGTCACACTCAAAGCAAATAAATTTGTCCTCACATTTAGACAGAACTTCCTCTGTTTCAGTTCGTACCTGTTGTTAATTTTCCTGTCACTGGGCACCACTTAGAAGATTCTGTTCCCATCCTATTGACACCTGCCCTTGAGGTATTTGTAGATATTGATATGATCCCCTCCCAGTCTTATCTTTTCAAGGCTAAACAGGCCCAGCTCTCTCAGCCTCTCCTCAAAAGAGAGATGCTTTAGTCCCCTCATTATCTCCATGGCTCTCCTCTGGACCCTCTCCAATCCCTTGTCTTGGCCAGAAGGGCACACTACTGGCTCGTAGTAACTTCTTGTCCATCAGGACCCCCATGTCTTCCTCCACAGAGCTGCTTTGCACCTGCCCTTGTGTGTGGGGTTATTCTTCCTCAGGCTCAGGACCCTGCCCTTTTCTTTGTTGAACTTCACTAGGTTCCTCTGCACCCAACTCTCCAGCCTGTGCAGGTCTTGCTGGGTGGCAGCACTGCCTTCTGCTGTATCAGCCACTCCTCCAAGTCTTGTATCATCAGCAGCCTTGTTGAGGACACACTTTGTTGTTTCATCCTGGTTATTGATAGCTAATTTGAAGACAACTGCACCCAGTACAGTGCTCCCTGAGGAGCACTGTTAGCTACAGGCCTCCAGCTGGACTCTGCACTGCTAATCACAACCCTCTGAGCTTGGCTGATCAGCCAGTTTTCAATCCACCTCACTGTCCACTCACCTAAGCCTCACCTCCTGAATTTGCCTATGAGGATATTATGGGAGACAGCGCCAAAAGCCTTGCTGGAGCCAAGCATATACAGCCCTGGCCTCATGCACTCAGCCAGCTGTGCCATTACAGGGGGCTATCAGAATGGCCAAGCATGATTTCTTCATGGTGAATCCATGCTGCCTACTCCTAATAACCTTCTCCACACACTTTAAGGTGACATCCAGAATGATCTGTCCCATCACCTTTGCAGGAATGAAGGCGAGGTTGATTGGTCTGTACTTTCCTGCATCCTCTTCCACACCCTTTTTTAAAAACTCTAGTGGCACTGACTTTCCCTGAAATCCTCCTTCTTATTGTCCTTGATACCCCTTGACAGATTTCATTTCAAATGGACCTTACCCTTCCTTATCACATCCTTGCACATTCTGACAGCATTCCTGTGTTACTCCCAAGAAGCCTGTCTGTTTTTCAACATGCCATACACTTCTTTCTTCTGTTTGAACTTTGCATTTATTATAAGTAATACTGTTGTTTAGAAATCAGACAGATGGTACTGCGTTGTGTTGTGATGTTTATAGGACTGAATCTATTTTTTCATAGACCCTATTAAATACAGATTATCCTATAGAACTTAAGCAGAGAGGGAAAATTATTCCTTTAAAAATTCACTTCAAAATATAATTTATCTTTGATAATCGCAAAGAATTTCTATAATCTCTATATTATTAAATAACAGATGAAAAACCAATATAAAACTTCTGAAAGTGATGCAAGTGGTATTTTCTGTTAATTTCTTGTCCTTTGACTCTTATTTTTCATTAATTTTCAATGAGATAAATATAACCAAGTGCTCAAGTAATGTCTGAAAATGGTTCTAAGAAATATTTTGCCAATGAGAGTTTTTAGAAACTTGACCTGCATGTCTTTATCCTAAATTCTCCTAATCTCTAAGCAAATGTGTACTAATTCCTTACAATAAGATTACGTCTTCTAACAGAGAAAATTAATTTGGCCCCAAAAAATCATGCTGCACTTATTCCAAATATATTTCTAATAAACTTATATATGAGTTGGAGTAGATTTAGAGCTCATTCTGGACTGGGACAAAGGTCAACGAATAAAGTCATTTCGCATCACATTTATTTTTAACAATAATAAAAAGAAAAAGAATAATTTAAATCCCTGTACTTTAATAATGCATTGCATGTATGGTGCAGATAAGTCGGGGTTTTAGTTCTATATGAGTAAAAGGTATTTGTTTGGGATTTTATAGAATGGAAGATGGTCTTAAACATCTGAAAATATATTATATAATTGTGCATAGTGAAGTGGAGAATCTCACAAAATAATCTTGTATACACGTTGGGTAAGAGAGTTTAGTGCTTTCTAAAGTGCATGGAGACTTAATTTGTATAGGCAATGGACTAGAAATAAGATAAGGACAGTAATGTTTCTATCAACTACTGTCCTGCAAGTTTCTTTTTTCTTTCCCCTTAACTGAGATTAATTCTTCCATGTGACTGACACAGGATCTCAGAACTTGGTTGTGTATGATTCTATGTAGACACAAAATCAGAGAAACTTAGGTTAAAGTGCTGTAATATCATGAACACATCTGTGATGTGAGTAGTGCGGCAAAGGATGACAAAGGTGGTGAAGGGACTGGAGCTTCTTTCACATTCTATTTGCAGCCTGGATGACAGAAAACTCAGAGGGACCCTTCTGAGTTTATAGATCTGATGGGGGAGACGATGAAGAAGAGAGAGCCAGACTTCTCAGTAGCACTCATTGACAGGACAAGAGGCAACGGATACAAACTAAAAGACACAAAACTCCACCTGAACCAAACGTGTATGAGAGAAACTAGACACTGGAAAAGGTTTCCCAGGGAGGTTTCACAGTCTCTGCCTCTGGAGATATTAAATATTTCACTACATATCGTTCCGGGCAATCTGTTCTAGCTGATTCTGCATGAGCATGGAGTGGGAGGTAGCAGGGGAGATTCATGGGGAGGGCTAGGTGTTCTCAAGAAGTACTTTCCAACCTCAATGTTATTTTGTTATTCTGTTATTCTCTAAGAATAGTTTTCCAATATTTTTCTTTAGAGACCAAATGGCCTACTTAAAATGATGTTGTGAAACTCTGTCAGGATCTCTCCTAAATTCAAGACAGATGCCATCCACTGGTTATTCCCTGTCCATGGGGTCTGCTGCCCTGTCACAGAAAGAAATTAAATTAGTTTGACATATGTTGTTTTTGACAAATCCATCTTGTCTGCTACTCATTTCCTTCGTCCTTTCCAGTGACACACAATTAGGTTTTTTATCATTTGTAGTAGTACTGAGTGTTCGCGGGCCTATATTTCCTCCTTTTCCTCTCTTCAAATAAAGAAAGAAATGTTCTTGCATTTCTCCTGGGACCTGATCTATGTGAGATCTCAAAGATAACCCATAAGGCTTATAAGAACTCAGAACCTATTTCTTGCGTATCCTGGGATGGGATTTTTCCAAACTTCTTCATTTAAAACCATCTTATCCAAGCACTCACTCTTCTTATATAATCTACTTTACTGAAGGCTGAACTCTTCAGATTTTAATGATGAAATTCATTCTGTAAGTCAATTGATCAAAACTGACCATTTTATTAACGATTAATGAAAAAAGGTCATTAAACTTCCTTCATATCACCTGTAGAAGCTATATCATTCCTACTAACTTATAAATATAAAAATCCAAGCACTCCATTTTTTCTCTATGTTTCCATAATGTACATTCACTTTTGACCTATTTTCTGCCTTGAATATCTTACTTCTTGAATATGTTCTTTCTTTTAAGTCAAAGAAGTCATGGTTTAGTCCAGTTCATCTCCAACAAACTGCCTATTTTTCTTCTATGTTAGGAGGGTGTGCACTTGTGACCTCAGTATCATTTCTCTAAGAACCTGCCTGTTCTTTTTTCCCTTTTGAATAGATTTTCAACTCAGAGGCTGCCAGCTTTCAAATTTTATTAAAGTCTGTCTTCCTGAAATCTGCTATTTTTCATTTTTCTGTTATTAATTCTTCCTTTCTTAAATAATACAATATCTGTTATTTCATAATCACTTTTGCTCAAGTTCCCTTGTCTGGTTCTTTGTTGCTAGCTAGAGAATGCCCTGAGTATTTTACTTATCATTAACTAGGTGCTGAAATTATATATGTTTATGTGTGTGTGTGTGTGCACAGAGAGATAATCCTCATTTTAAAATTAGTCAAGATACAATGCTGTCATAACATGACTAATTGTCAAAGATATTTACATTAAAAGTATTGTCAAAAGATTTAGGTAATTAATTCCTGACCTACCTCTTTCTAGATAATTGTCACATCTGAGTCATATATGTTGTCAGTGCCTCGCTAAAGTTTCACTTGTATTTCTGCCTTTGACTTCAGCATAACATTGTGCAAAATCCTGAAGTAGAGCCTATGGTAGTCTCCTTAGCCAGAAAATAAATTGTCTGAAATTAACAACAGTTGTAAATATCCACCATGTTATCTGTAACGGATCATCCACATAGCCTCTCCAAAGCAACAATACTATGCCATTATGCAGAAAACTTAGTGGGAAGATTTATCACATTTTATTTAATTGTTGCATTGAAAACTGGCAATGTATGGTCACTGTCTCACTAACAAATAGTAAACGCAGCTAAACTATTGGCAGTTATCCCCAAAAGGATGTACACTTCCAGAAAAACAAAGCAAATCCCAAATTCTCTAGCTATCTGGCAATATCGGCATTACCTTATTTACTTGTGAAAAGTGACACACCAAATCCAGTCTGTTTTTTAGGAGATGGCAATGTCCAGAAGATGGAAAAAATGAACTCTTGAACTATTGGTTTTCAACATAGGCAGATCACTGCTAAGCCTGGCAAAGTTTCTGATGGAACCAGATACAGAGACAGGTATTCACGATGAAAGAATTCCCTCTGACAACTATTTAGAAGGTAAGTCTAGACAGTGAAAACTGCAAAGCTGTAGTGAAAAAGAAAGAAAGTTCTGTATTTCCGTCTTGAATGATGTACCTCTGTCCTCAACAGTGATCTTTCACTGCATATGAAGAAAAAAATAGCTATAATTAGTGGTTATATTATGAAAAGAAAAATCTTTCGGTTCCCTTCCTTCTCTTCCTCCTTTACTGACAGTGCCTTATCTAAGATCAGTAAGATATCATTGCAGTTAATCCCCCAGTTCAACATACGTGGAGAATCACGACAGGGGTCTGATAGCTTAGATTGCAGTACTCAGTATTTAAAAAGACCCTGAACTTCCTTGGAGGACAATTTAACCATCTTTATGGTGTATCTTAAAGGGATGACTTCAAAGTACTGAAATCCAGAAAGGTTTATGAGATATAAACACAGGTTGTGCAAAACAGTTTCTGGTTCTCCACAGTCACATAAGTTTAGAGTAGAAGTGGGATTTCAGATGGTCTGTCTTCCATCTTTTCTGTTTTGTTGTGGGGCTTGGTTAAATATATGGAGATTTCTATTTAGCTGTGCAAAATTCTCCTATCAAGCATACAAAAAACCAGACATTATACACAGATTTAGTAATTCCACTAGAGAATGCACAGACATGAATTCAAAGAGTTGACATCTTGAACTTGTTGGAGATAAATATCTCTTTCCAGCAATTCATTTTCAGACACACCATTAGTGTAGTAGAAAACAATGACATTTTATATGACATTCCAGGAATGTTATATTACATGCACTTGTGATTCCAAAAAATAATTAGCTATTTGAAGTGTTCCTCATCTGGCATTTGTTTGTCTTTCATCAGGGACACTAATCAGGTAAATGCCATTTAGGTGTCTGCATGCTATTTGCATAAAAGATTCTTGGCATATTTTTAAGTATTTTAGTTTTGGATACTACAAATAGTAAGCTCACAATTTGTTGGGCCCACGTATAACTCAAACAGGGCTGCATGGATTAAATTACTTCACCTCATAGCCTAATGATAGGCCTGATCTCTAATTGTGGACTACTTGAGCCAAAACCAGAATCAAACAAAGAAATACGTTGTTTTCATGAATTCCTGCTAGCCTAGAACATTTACTTGTCCAGTAAATTTTATGACCTGAACCAAGGTCCTGTGTCTGCCCAGAGATATTGGAACTTATATCTCTAATTTCTTTAGTGAATGCCTTTAAACTTACTCTTAGATGAAAAAAAGGGACATTTTCTTTCAAGGCTGACATTGTGCTAAGCAATGATGTAGCCAGAGAGAAATAATAAAACCCAAAAAAGGAAGAGCATTATTACAGCTGCTCTTTTACAGTTCTTACTCAAAATGAGATACACAACTTTCAGATCTGCTTCCAGGATTTGTTGGTTGTTTGTCAGCTGCCTACTGTAACATCATCCGACTCACTCAGGATTCAAAGGAACCTGGCTTTGCTTTCTCCCATCATGCAGTCACTTTGACTTTCCTTCCTCCAGCCCCGTGACAATCCCTAGATGTCACTATGCTTTAGGAACCAGGAAACTCAAAAGGGCACCTATGTCCAGAACAGCTACAAGCCCAGTGTGAGATAGGTACCTCGACAGTTATTATACGTAGCTGTTGAGCACACATATTTCTATTATTCCTTTGTTTGAGTTGTGAGGTACAGCAGACAGGGGAGGTAATTTTTCACCAGTCTTCTCAACTCCGCTGCACAATGGAAGCGTTTTTGCCCATTAGATATATGGAACATAATGTTCATCAGCTAATTCAATTAAAATGTTGAGATAGAATGGCTAATGCTGAAAACCATTGTTTACTTTTTTTAGTATATTTGACAATGAAAAATGCTTTGTGAATAAGAAATGTAATTACTGCTAAATGCATTTCAGGGGTGTGGAAAGTACTTGTCAAAGAGAACAAATTGTATTGATATAAGACATTTCTCTGATAACTTCACTTCTGTTGTTGAAGAACACAAAAGTGAAATAAACTGTTGTAAAATACAATTTTCCACGGATTTTACTTTTCTATCTCAGCTTCACTGACCAAGAATTGCATTCCATTTTCAAAGAATGGGTGATGTTATGTTATACAAATTTTGCCCTTGAAAACTCTCAGATGCAATATCCAGGGTAAAAATCTAATTCTAATACTCAGAGAGCATGCAAGAATATGTTTTTATATATGTACTAAAATAAGGATGCCACCTGGATAGCAGTAAGCATATAGAGCACATCAATTTTATAACACAATATAATTTATTATGACTGAGAAAAGGTAAAAAAAATACTATTTCTTCTACTAGGAAAATGTATAATTTCTACAAAAATATGTAGAAAGAGCTTTATGGTGTATCCTCAATTAAGTGCATGCTTTTACTCATTAAAAAAATAAAGATGGTTGATCACTTAATTACTAGAGTTTTTGAGAAACATCTGAAGGGTTCTAATCCTTGTTTAATACTACAACAGCTTGCCTGTAACTTTTTGTTAAGGTTCTCCTAGCAAAAAGGATTAATTGATTTCACAAGCCTAGCCCATGAACACCACGTGTATGGAATTTTCCACATATCAAACTGGAAATTATCAGACCAACATAAGAGGGAAGTTAAACTCTGCTTGTCCAAATGTGAAAGCCATTTAACACAGTAGCGCTGCACAGCAGTCTACATTAGGAAGGCAACTTGGCAGAGCAGTCAGGCTTTACCAAGACCATAATTCTACACTAATTCTAGGAATAAAAAATCTGCCTCTGGGGAAGATTGTCAAGAGCCTTTTAAGGATCAAGTTTGGTCAGAGTCCCACTTTGGTCATCATGGTGCTCACTGACAAACTTACTTAACGGGTATTTCAAGTGGATCTACCAAATTAAACACTGCTCTTACTGGTGTTCTAAAGGTACAGGGATACTGCGTGCTGCAGAAAGATGTCTGGAGAAGCCAACACTGCTGAATCAGACCCTTGAACCATGGGATATTTTATTGTGTATTATTCTTTCCATGTATCCTTTCATCTGCCCGACTGTGCTGGTCATTCTGAGAATTTTGGTCTCATCCAATTCAGCTCCTTGGATTATAATGGGAGACCATGGACATCTGGGAGACGTAATGACTGCTTGAAGGTCAGCAGAGTAATATACTGGGTGGGGGTGTGCATAGAGCAGTTCATGGGGATGAGAAACTCAAAAAAAGAGTTTTGCTCTGACACAAAACAAAGAAACTTAGCAGAAACTGAGTCCTGTTCTGCAAGTCACTGGCCAAATATTAAAGTCCAGAGCTTTTCTCTAAAGATATCTGCCTGATGGATTAGGAATGCAATGGAAGAAACCCTATAGCATATTACAATAGTATCTCTAAACAAGTAATTCATCTCCTTAACTATGACTGTGCAAGTGGTTTACATGGTAGTAAACAGAACTGCAGAATACTAGGAGATACTTTATTCTTCAAACCATGAAGTTAAGGGCAGTTTGTCTAGGTCCGGATGAGGTGAACACTCTCAATCACATTTGGTTTACCGTCCTGTTGCCACTATGACTTTTTCTTGCTCTCCCTAGTCAGGATTATCTTCTCAATATTATTCTAAGGTCATAATTACGATTTGCCTACCTACTATAAAAGTGATTTTTTCACTTGCTTGCTCAAGTCTTTTCTTCTACCGCACTTACATAACTACTACACTAACAGCTTTCTTTCCCTCTATCAAATTTACCTCATCTTTCTGCTTTCTTTTTGTTTCCATGGAAACACAGATGATTTTTAAGGAGACAGAAAGAAATGCAGACCATAACAAAGCCATTCTTCAAAAACAGACATCTTGAGATATTCTAGTTTTGTTTAAGAATTCCCAGAGTGCTGTCTCCTTAGATGCATATTTTCCCCACAAAATCCTGGGAGGTCTCCTTTTTGTGTCCCTTTATTCATACAGCAGTTGACACAGCAACCTAGAGAGTCACAACCCAATTAGGCAATGATATACCATACTTTTATCTGAATAAATAATACATGAAAATCTTTATGCTTCAACCTTATTCACATGCTCCTACTACATATTAAAGAAGAGCCCAGGGAACTTCGGTAGGTGGCAGGGCAGCTAAGAGTTGAGCACCAGATTACTGATTTCTGCAACTCTGGAAGATCAGTTTGGTAAAAGTGCTCTGGTGCCAGAGCTTCCAAATGTGAAGTTACCTACTTAATTTCTTCACCCAAATTTACTTAATGCTGTTTTTTAGACGGGATGTTCAATTTCTGTTTTCTTATTAATTTGAGCACAGACCTGCTAGATCTTTCTTTCTGTGATATCTTGATTTACTTTCAGTGGAAACTAGGACATCAGGTAAGGAGAAGGTGGGAACAGATGGGGAAAGGTGATGCATCTTGACCAGTCCCATTATGCAGTCTGGATATAATTAAGCTACACTTGAAGCCTGCTATACTTTCCTGGAAGCTGTGAAGCCCTGGTGAGTTTTACAGCTTGAATATGTACTAAAATTTTCAGGATCCTGAGGTTTTGTGAGGAATAGGGATGTGTTTACACTCCAAATGCCTAAACCAAAATGTTTCCTAGTAGGTCTAAATTAGACAATTTTGTGACACTAATATTCATATCTTGAAAGTAAGGGTGCTCTGCCATTTTTATTATTCGAAAGTGCAGAAATATCAGGATTCAAGACTGTATTTCATAAAGATATTCAAATTTGTATGTTCCTATTTTATACTGTAATGGCAATAATGGATGGTACTAATTGCAGCTCCAGCTTCAGTTGTTCTCCTCAGAGCCCTCTCAGAGTTTTCCATTTCCACACCAGCTACTCATGAAGCAGCACATAATTACAATTTCTTTATAAAGCAGCACATAATTTTCAGTTATTCCAAAAATGCTAAAAACCAACCAACCAACCAAACAAAAAAACCCCAAAAGCCCCAGAAAATTAAAATAAATTTAAAAAAATCCCCAGCAATAAATGACACCTCTCTTATATATTGTTCATCATGGGAATTATTTCAGGTAAATTGATCCTAATTCAAAATTTTTGTCAGTCAATAAAAAATTAAAACCTCGGGACAAAGCAGAAGACTGATCAAGATTTGGGAATTGCTCTTCTAATGATATGCAGCTATAAGGGAAATCAAGGGCATCAGGGGATTTGTGGTCAGAACCTTCGTATATATTAGTCAAGAAGAAAGAAATGCCTTCTGGGCAGTAAAATTGCTAGCAGAAAATTTCAAAAGAGAGAATATTCTATTTCTAAGAGTGTTCCCTAAACAATTCTTAAGGACTAATCTTGAATACCACAGCAGAAAGCTAAGTGAAAAATGCAGAATGAATTTAAAAAAAAAAAAATTAGCAAAATGAATAGGTCAGAGAATTATACAGACAAAATTTTAATAGAGGTACAAGAACATATGGTAAGACCTCATATATACTTGTAGCTTTTCATACAGTTCTGATACATGAGATGAGATTCAGAGGAAGATATATTTTTGAGAAAGGTAGTCAGAATTATTAATGTCAGGAAAAAAGTGCATCTTATTAAATTATTTTTTCATCTTGTCCCCCCAGGTCAATCTCTTTAATTTTCTGTGTACCTAAAGCCAATGAACTGCTGTTACCTGGCTCACTGGCACCTTCTGGTGTCCTGCCCTAAGCATGTTAGATGGATGTAACGTCACTGAGAGTTAATCTCTGCTTCTCTGTTTCTTTTCTGTGAAAATCTAAACCATTAAAGCAGAGAAGATATTCAGATTTTTTGGGGAAAGCATCTCCCATGACAATTATCTCTGCTCATTTTTTTTCCCAGCACTTACAAGAATCATCTAATAAGTTATATCTGGGCACATGCAGTCAAGATGTCACTTACTGAACAGTACTTTCTGCTAGGCTTCACCCCATGGCAGTAAAACAGTGCAGTTTAGGAAATGAAGCTGTCTGCAGAGGTGATGCCTCTTCTGCTCTAGCTGTGGAATGAAATGACACAAATGAGATAACCTTGCTGGTAAAGAAAGAATGGGCTTATCTTTGAAGCAAATGAAATCTGAGTGAAGAACTGGTTTCCTTCTGTCTTTGATACCTTTCCTTCAAGGCCACTGAAACCTATGCAACCCTTTCTCGTATTAAGAGCAACTACTTTCTTGGGTTTCTAAGATTATGTCAGAGTGGCTTGTTTCCAAATTTCCAAGTACGTGTACTTGTGACTGATGTGAGAGAGTTCTGCCCTGAGGACTTGCAGCTGTGGAAATTATTGAACTGTCCTGAAAGACTGACACCAAATGAGAGTGGACACTTCTAATCATCCTGTCTTCAATCTGCTGTCTGCGAACTTGCAAATTTCCTAGTAGTCTTTCAGTATCTCACGAAAACAAATGGGTTAGTATTTTAGCAATAGTCAGATATTATAGTAATGGGTAACATTGGAAACCCTAGGAGATTTAATAATTCTCTCTTCAGAGTGGATTTTAAGAGCTTGCAGTAAATAAGACATGAACTAGACTTTGAATGATGAGTAAAAACAAAATTATTGAATATCTAGCTGTTCATGAGCACTGTTTATTTTGTGCTTTGAATAAGACAGGAGACCTCTGTAACAAAGCAGTAAGTGATAATATAATTAAATAGACTAACATTTAAGTGTGATTAATACTACAATATTGATACTGCTCTTTTGACAAGAGGCGTTTTTTTTGAGTTTGGAAGTTTTATTTTCTTTAGTTTTAAGGTATGGAAACTTGTGATTACCATCTATGAATGTACTGAAGAAGAATGAAAAAAGCTGAAAATACCTGAAGTAAAATGTATTAGGGAAGATAAGTTGGGAGTTTTCACTCTGTCTTACATGCCAAAGAGATAGGACTGAACAATAATATTTCAATGCACGAAATCATGTCTTCTTTCAAAAGTCTGAATAATGAATAATTGTACAACAGGATGAGCCGCAACATCATGACATTGAGACCAAGGATGTATCAAGTTTCAAAGGTAAATTGGACATCGATATAGGTTCAGTAACACATAAAGTTTCATTTTTCATTGTTAGATTCTATCTCAAAAGGGGATTAAAAGTATACTTGTCTGGTAGTTAGTTCATAAAACAGCAATAACAAAGATTTCAAAATTTTTGTGCCTCCCTTTGGAAGCACTGGCCATCAGCAGATACTATGTGAACTTTTTGTAACAATTCCATTGGTAAATTATTTACCATTTAATTGACATTGCAACAAATTACCTTTATCTTAATATATTTTTAAGATATATTTTCTACCTTCTTTCTTTCCTGCTCTATTATCTGTTTAATACTGATGTGGTAAAGGAAATATCTGTGAACATTTTTTACAGGTGGTAAAGTTTTTTAACTCAGTTAAAACTTTAGAACTGAACATCCTGTAATAAAAAGAATTTTTTAATTTGGAACATCATTTGGAGCACCAGACTTCTATTCATTCTATGTCTTATGTTGCTATTTTTCAGATTCATATGAAGCACATTCCTTTATATTTATTCTGTGCTTAAAGATATAAAGGATGATATTTACATGAGCATTCAAATTGACACAAATAATATTCAGTTGTAAGTAGTCACAGAAGTTTTACAAAAGTAGAGCTCTTTCAGTAGACACATCTTCAAACCTATCAAGAATGTAATGTTTTCCATTAACACTACCATCATGAAACATTACCATTAAACATCTTAAAAATATCAGTTAAAATCCTCATTAATGGACCTGTCACAGTATTTTTCACATATGGGCTGAGGCTCAGACATACAGGAGAAAAAGTGGTAAATGACATTGTATCCTGAAGGCAGATATAAGTTTGACAACAGAAAAGTGCATCTATTCTTTTATTCAGAGCATAAATTACGGTACATTGCAGAAAATGGGGAATACATTAAATTTACACACTTGTCTCCAACTGCTTTTACTTCACAGCTCAAACATTTGTGATTTCCTGCTGTAGCTGCCAGAAATGAAAAAGATGTGGTTTAGTTCCCAAGCAAAGGGGCCCAAGCAAAGGGGCTTAGGAATAGATACGGTAAAGAAGCAATAAAACTTATTAATTAATGAAGTATACTAATGAATAAATGCTCTCCTAGAGCAAAAGCAGACATAATCTGACTTTCCAGCTGTCAGTCACTCTAAGTGAGCTTGGAATCTATACTAACCATCACTTACTGCTTTTCAATCTGCCTTGGAGAGGTGGGGAAAATAACTAGTGACAGGATATATTGCATTCCCATTACTCAATATCTATCTGCTAGTTGCAGGTAATTTCAAAGAAGGCTTTGAATTGCAGGGTGGCAGAAGATCATTTTGTCTGCCTCAACGTGTTGGCATTTGTGACACCATGGCTCTGCCATGGAAAGAGAAAGTCTCCACAGGCTGCTGCTGCCAAAAGCCATTTCCTTTTAGTGCTCCCACTCTTGCTGCCACTGGGGAGAGGTAACAGCAGCATCCTATAAGAGTTTACGAGAGCTCGAGCTTATTGTGAGCACCATAAAAATTTAAAAACCATCTACTGTGTAAAAGCCTAATTTTCCTAGCCCATTGGTTTTATTTTTATTTTTTATGTCTATGTTTTTTTCTAAAAACCACTGTGTATCTCTCCTCCAGAAAGTAAGTAGAAATTAATACAAAATGCTGCTTGAAAGTAGCTGAGTTCATAGCCTCTGAACCAAACATGAAAATTTGTGTCACAATTGCTAGCACACTTTTCACTCATAACATATGCTGATTTATTTCTTAGTTGTACTCAGTTAAAGTTTCAATTATGAGGACTTTGATATTCACTTGAATAACTGTTCCCATTTAGGTTTGCTTTGAACACACAACAAGTAGTCAAGTTAAGACAAAATGATAGCTTGAAGCTTGTAACTTGCTTGTGAGATTTCAAGACTCTTGAGATACTAATTTAGCCACAAGCCTGCTGTGATGTTAGAGCTGTTCCTAGCCATTCTCAAATGAAAATATCTGTAACACACCATACAACAGTGGCATGAATAGGTGATTTAGGTACTGGCTCTATTTCCTCAAGAAGCTTGCAGAAGGCATAATGGCCCCATTTAGGTACTGGAAGGCTGCTCTAAGGTCTTCCCATGGCCTTACCCAGGTTCCAGCTCTCTCACTCTCTCTTCATAGCAGAGATGCTCCATCCCTCTAATCATCTTGGTGGTCCTTCTCTGGACTCACCCCAAGAAGTAGTCTTGTGCAGTTGTTGAGTAAGCTGTTAAATTCTTGCATGTTTTTAGCAACTTAAGCAAGATTTACAGTATAGTTGGTAATAACATTTTAATATGATTAGAAATGTCATAAAGTCATTTTGCATTCTGAAAAAAAACTAACATGATTGAATTTTGCTTCATATTTCCAGTGAATTTACTTATCTCCCTAGATGAGTAATTAAAATACTTTGATAATCATCCAATGAGACCAGGGGAAAAAAAAATTGTTTATGAAGTTTACTATGATTGCATTATTGTTATATCTCAAATCTGGTAAGATAGCATACTTATCAAAGCCATCTATAGCACTATTTGTCTTCTGTCCCAATGGGATATAAACTGCTCCCAAACAGAGAACATAGGCTGCTCCATCTTCCAGAAGAGTGAAACAGACTGTTCTAATTTGATATATCCAAGTTTTAGAGTTTCCTGCCCCTTGAGCAGTGCAAGAGACAAAACTCAAATTTATATAATTCCCCATAAGAAAGGTCTGACACAATGTTTCCGTAACAGAAGAGGCATTGTAAGCCTTGACAGTAACAATCGCATTTGAAATGCAAAACGGGCAAGGCAGGAGCAGGTTTACTGCAAACACATTAAAATACCAGTAGACAGGGACAAATTAAACTAATGCCTTGGTTCTAATTAAGCCTTTGATTTCTGAGGTGATTTTCTGTTAATACACAGGAAAAGGTCTCCAAGGCTACATCTATCCTACTAAATTAAACATGCCCAATATTGTATTCTGGAATTGAGACAAGCTGGCATTGAGTAACCCTCACACATATCACTATACTCTTTCACTGTCCAGAACAGGATGATGACATTCTGTGTCCTTCTGGTGAATGGCCCTGATCAGTGCACACTCTGTAATCCCACCTGGAACTGCTTTGGAGACAGCCCGGGCCAAGTATGTGTCAGGGACCATTTTAATCAATCATTTAGCAATGTGAGTAGGACATAACCATTGAGCAGTGGAGGCAGTTCAGTCCCAGCGCCCAGGAATATTCCCTAGCATCACTTGGCTTACATCATCAGCATCACGTTTTACTGAGAAACTCTGTTGGCTGAATACCCTGCCATCTATACTAGATATCTGTTTTCTATCATTTAGTAATAAATGCCTAGAAAACCAGAGGCATTTATTCTGATTTCTGAAAACTTGAAGAGAATTGAATTCCCTTGAAGTCATAAGAATTGACATGTCCTCTTTTCACAAGGGAGGTGGGACAATATATGAAGTCACATCAACTATCAGGTTTCCTTGCATTTTGATATAACATTTTGATATAGCACACATGTACATTTTGATATAATGTGTATATAAAATATATTATCATGAAATCCTACTGTCTAGATATGTTGATATTTTTCTTAAAAAGAAGAAAGAGACAAAGAGAAAGAGAGAAAGAGGGAAAGAGAGAAAGAGAGAGAGAAAGAAAGAGAGAGAAAGAGAGAGAGAGAGAGAGAAAGAAAGAAAGAAGGAAGGAAAGAAAGAAGTAATTTTGTAGGACTGTCTTTATAAATTGCCAAACTCATTTTTATTGTTATAAAAGTGGTCCCCCAGCATTTTCTGATAATAATCCATACAAATAATTTTTATTCCTATGTTACCAATATGTGATCCTATTATATACTTAGCTAATTAAATTGATTTTCTCCCAAAATAAAATCCAATTGATTTGTGGTTTATGATCCAATATACATTTTTCAAGTTGGAGCTGAGATCCTTATTTTGGGAACCTGTCTTTTGGGATTAACTTTTGTAGCCTTGGTGAAGTAGACTACAGAAATTTTCTTGTTCACTTATATTGTTTGTCAAAGACAATAGTAAAATATGACAATAAACACTACATTGTTTTTATATATGCTATTTCATATATCCTGAAAACCACAGCAAGATAAGAGGATCTACTACAATAGGATTTATCAGTATTCTGTAGCAAGTGCTCACTAATAACATTAGAGGTTTACTTGTCAACATGCACACCACAAAGCACTGGAGGCAGAAGGAAATAACTGCTTTTTGCATAATGGTAGCCTTCCAAGCACTGCTCAGGGAGTATTTCATCTTGGCCAAGAAGCAGCAGTTTTAACATATTACTGAAGTTTTGGTGATTTCAAAATTTTCAATTATACATTATGAGGAGAGAGAAAGGATCCAAACTCTTCTTTCAGCCACTCCTCACATTGTCCCTTTTATGAGATAGCGACCCATCCTGGCTGTTCAGGGAGATACTGCTGTATGCTAAAGAAACTTTTATGAACTTGTCCTGTAGCTACTATCCTTGTTTGACTCTCACTGACCTCTAAAAGATTGATGAACTATTACATTTTCAAGATCACATGTAAGACTAAAGTAAAATTTTACATATAATTTTGAATTTTGGCCCTGGTTCTGGGGTCTACAATGACAATTTATACAGATTGTTGAGCAGATGCAGAGAGCTATTGATTTCTGCCAGACTTATCAATGCTGCTGTGACTCACCTAGAGCTACTCTAAAATAATTTGATAATTCTGTAAACTGACCTAGTGGTTTCTAGACAAATACTTTGACTTAAGTGCCTCTTACTTGGAATTGGCTGCAATGGGTCAAGCAGAAAATAGATGACTCATGATAGCCCAAAAAAGGGTCATTAAGAGATAATGCCAGAACTATTAGTTCTGATGCCTCTGGCCTCTGCCAGCTTATGGAATTGGTTTAGCCTGAGGGGATATAAAGGCCTGCCAACAAAAGCAAAACAATGAAGACATCTTTGTGTTATTGAAAGGAACATTGTCTAGGACTATGACTTGATATCCAAATTGGAAAGAATCTGCCCAGATGCATACAGAAACTTAGTAATGTGAGTGGAATAGTTTCTGCCTTCTCATGACCTACTGTGCCATGCAATGAGCAGGGACATCTTCAATTAATGCAATTTGGAAAGGCCTGAAATTAAAAAACTGGCATAAAAATTACTTTTTTTTTCCCTTGCAGCCCCTATCTTTTATAAAGCATCTTGGCAACATCACCATAAAGGCACTTTGGTTTGATGATAATGTTGTATTGGTGATGAAATTTGCCTTTAGATTTGCTAACATCTAGGAAACTGCCATCTTCCCACACACAGAGTAAAAATTTCCCTGGCTAACACTATCTCTTTATATTGCATAATATTTTCAATTTCCTATTTGCCTTCTAAGCATTTTCCTGCTTAATTTATCTCCTGCTCCACTATAAGCTACAATATCAAGGAGTCAGCTGAGCTACCTGAGAAAGAAAAAATGGCTATAAGGGAAAAACTACGGGAATATTTCCTGCATAATGTACATCAAGACTTTTATTGTCATTATCTGGCCATACTTCCAGCATCACATTTACAGAAACAATGTGAACATCTTCTCGGGGTACTCATGAAAAGGATAACCTGAAAAGGTCTAAATTTTGGGTCCGTTAGGTCATGTATTTACAAGGTTAGGAAACATTTCAGGCAGTACTCAACAGTAAAGTAAAAAATAAGGACAGAATTAGTTTGCACTTTAAAAAATTACTGTCATCAAGCAATTAGGGCATTTTCTGGAGTAAGAGGGAAGCTCAGTCAAGGGACCCAGGGGTTCCTGGTTGGTAACAAGCTAAATATGAGCCAGCAGTGCCCTGGCAGCCAGGAGGGCCAACCCTGTCCTGGGGGGCATCAGGCACAGCATCACCAGCCCAGGAAGGGAGGGGATTGTCCCACTCTGCTCTGTGCTGGGGCAGCCTCACTTTGAATATTATGTGTAGTTGGGCACTACAATATAAGAAAGATTAAGAACTATTAGAAAGAGTCCAAAGGAGGCAACAGAGGATGAAGGGCCTTGAGGGGAAGCCGTATGAAGAGTGGCTGAGGTCACTTGGTCTGTTCAGCCTGAAAGAGACTGAGGGGAGACCTCATTGCAGTCTGCAACTTCCTCCTGGGAGGAAGAAGAGGGGCAGACACCGATCTCTTTTCTGTGGTGACCTGTAACAGGACTGGAGGGAATGACCTGAAGTTGTGTCAGGGGAGGTTTAGGTTGGATATTAGAATTTGCTATTTAGGGAAATCTGTTAACAAAATGTTTATTTTTAATTGTGACTATCACAGAACTGTCTTAAAAACAAAGGGAAAAGTTATTTTTAGTGTTTTAAAGTGAACCATATTTTGTACGCTATGGCTTCTGCAACTGGGTATAAAAGATGTTAGAAGAAAATGGTATACTTAAGTTTCTTCCTTCTTGAGTAATTTTCTTCATGAAAAAGTGGAGGCCTTTATCTGAAACACATCTGGAAATTAATTTATTCTGTTGTCTCAGAGATACTTGACAGATCAATTCTAAATATGTGAATAGGATTAAGCAGGCAATTTTAGACTATAAGCTTAGACACATTATCAACATATTAGCTATAGATGCTTTTTTGTTTGCAGTCTTTTTCCAGTTAAAACAGTTATCTGTTCTGGGATCCTCAGGTATTAAAGTGTTAAAAAGAGCAAGGCATTAGGAAAAAAAAAACCAAAAACAACAACATTAAAACAAACAACCCAGTGTTAAAAGAGGTTCATGCTCCAGGTAAAGTTACTGCTGAAAAATATTAGCAAATGGTGTTATCAGTTTAAATAGCTGTAGGAAAATGCTTTCATGAAAATATCATACCTTAAGTACTAGGGCCCAGGGAGTATTTGAGCCAGCACATACCAATCAGAGACATTGCCTGGAGAGATTCCGAAAGCATGAGATGTGCAGCACTTTTTCTTAAGAAATTTAAGACCTTAATCTGACCATTCAGTATTGGAATTCAGCAAAACATAAGAAAGTACACAGCTTTTGGATTAGAGCATCTCAAAGTACATATTACATCCCACATATATTCTGATTACATGTTCACACAAAATCCAATAACTGAAACAAAGCAAGCGTTAGAAATAAGGTTTCTATAAAAATAATTTTGTGGATTCATCTGGTCTTGAGTTGTCACACATAGTCTCAAAATAATACTGTAAAGCAAACTTCACATACAAGTCAATACTTTCCAGGTTTGATTCAACATAGATGAATACATCTGTAACCTGAGGGGTAAAAAACTACTTAGCGTATACAAAAAGTATCAGAACTCATAAAAGATGCAGTCCCACTGACAGTACTTTTACATATTGTACAAATTTAAAAAATCAAGTATTATGATATATAATTTTACAGAGACCATCAATCATTTTATCTGTTTGTACTGAAACATACTCCATCTTTCCCCTTGCCTCCTCCCCTTCCTTTTTCAAGCACTATTCAGAATGTAACAATGTGTAATTAAACCAATCTAAACTGAATCTTTTCAAAAAAGGGAATAGAAATACTGCAACTACAGAAGCCATCTCATAAAACCTGTGGGAGAACAGAATGGGGAGCTGACATATGTGAGGGAAAAAGGTGGAAGAATCATGATAGCAATAAAATAAATAAAAGCATTCTAATTAAAACATTGCCATATAATAAAACAAGGAATACTTTATTCAAGTCGCAGAGACAGGAATCACAGTATTAAAACTTAGCATTTAATAGCAAAGAATTTATAATAAGACCCACTTCTGCTCCTCTCATGCATCAATTGCATGAAGACTAAGCCCAGGGTTAAGCACTATCTATCATAAAGGTGGGGAATCATAAAAATAACTTTACAATTAGAAAAAAAATGGATATTATACTCTTTTATTTATTAATCCTCTCACCTGGGGCATGGGAGTTTGGAAAAGTCCTTCTGAACTAGCCGGACACTGATTTTCTCTCATTGTTGCTCAGTGTCGTGAAGCCAGGGTTTTTTGCTCATAAAATAATGGAAGGGAAGACTGGAAGCCTCCCTCACTGAGATTAGAAAGGATCAGATTAACACAGATCTTTTTGTGAAGGACAGAGTAACAGGCCTGCCTTCCTCTGAGCAGCTTTTACCGATGGACTATAGACTTCTCATGAGCCTGCTCATGGGCTCAGCTGCAAATCCTCTCAGCAGCCAACTGGCAAGGGGTGAAAGACCACTTTGAACAGTCATCTATCTTCTTTGCAATATAGCCACCACACTGTATTTGATTTAAGTTTAGCCAAATTTATGTATTTACTATGAGGCAGGCTGACATTTTTTGTACCAGGAGTTGTTTATTTCCTATAGAAACAGCACATAACTCATAGTTTAAAGCTAACACTGAATATATATATATAAATTTAAAATCTAATGTTCCTGTTCATTAAGACAAATGTTTTGCACAAGCTTTCAATAACTTAGATAACTCCCTGACCCCTGACTGAAGTTAATCTTTGCAAATAATTTTTTTTTTATTTTGTACTAATTTGCATTTCTCTTTTTAAAAGTCCTGGAAGCTGATCACAGAGCAGGAAAAATAAATGGACTCATAGTATTTAATTTATACACAGGGAAAAAAAAAAGAAATGACATTGATTCATTGAGCTTCACCTGTTCATATTTAAATAGAAAACAGACCAACAACAACAAAAACATACCCCACCCACTGAAGATACAAAATTCTTTATAGTGTTATTTGTGTTCCAAAAGCTCTGCTCATATAAAGTGAGAATGGGCTTTGAAAAATGTGATTTCTCTGGATCAAACAAATGGAAGTATATAGAATGTAGTGTTGATTTTGTCATTGGACTTCTCTCCCAACCAAGACTGCTGAAATATTTCAACTGTAGGGGTTAAAAAATAAAAAATCACTCAGAAATAAACTGTCTGATTGCAAAGATGGAATAAGACGTGATAAACGCTAGAGATATTTTACCTCTGGAAGACCATAAAGAAAGGGTTTCCTATCAGCCTTTCATTCTTTCTCCTTCGCCCTTTTCAGGGCTTTTTATTTTCTTCTATTTAGTCATGGCTGGAAGTCAAAAGACATGGAAAGGGTAGAACTGGCATATAAATCCTCTAACCTGCCTCCAAGAAAAAGAATTTGCATCCAAACATGCATCTTAAACCTGGCACCCCTTGGAGCTGTCTCACAGAAAGCTAACTCTTAAAATGGTGGCTCATTTCTCTCTCCCTCCTCTTCCCCATAATGTAGGAGAGAAAAAAAAGAAGTCCTAGTTTATGTTCTGGGTGATAAACGGACCTGTTCCTACACCCCATCCCCATTACTGATGAGCTGAGAGCTGATCACAAGACTGGAAGAGTGAGTAGCTCCATGATATACTAGCTTTGCACAGGATGCCTGTGAGTCACCAGTGTGATGTAGTCACAGAAATAACTCACACTACCAGTCACAGTCTTTGCAGACAGTGACAAACATTATGGCCGTAGGGCAGGACATAAGGCAGATCATATCTGGACTATGGCATAAGGTGCAGAAGCAGTCACAGTCTGGGAAAAAGGTAAAATTCAGAAGCGATTTAGAGTAAGACTGCACCCCATTAGGATGGTATGGAAACAAGCCAGGGAGCCTGATTAGCAAACGTCTGCGCTGAGCAATGAAGAAGGGCAGTGCTGAAAGCCCTGAGCGGCCATGGACTTTATCTGCTCTAGAAGCAGTACATCACAGTGGAGTGCTGATGGGCTGTATTTATTATCTTAAAGTGCATTAAAGTGGATGAACTGCTTCTGGCCCTGAGCTGGTCTTGCTGCAGCACAACAGGTAGACAGATCAGCCGGAGTCAGCAACAGCTCAGGAGTCTCTGCACCAAATTTCACTGCAGTGCATCGACATCTTCTGTGTGAGCTTGGTTTGTGCATTCAGGCACAATGAAAGCTGTCAGGGCATATGATTGCTTGCTATAAATATATCAAGGAGAGGAGGGGAAATGGGGGATTGACACTAGGGCTGGAAAAAAACTATTTAAATTAGGGGATAACACTGGCACGAAGTCAAATAGATATAAACTAGTTACAAATAGGTTTAGGCTGGAAATTGGAAGACAGTTTCAAACCATCAGAGCAGTGAGATTCCAGAAGGCTTTCCAACAAGAGGAAGAGGGCCAAAAAGCCTAATTACTTTTAAGATTAAGTTTAAACGTTTGTGGAAGGGGTTATACGACATTGCTGCCTGAGGAAACTGGATAAGATTCAGTAACTCAGGCAGTTCTTCCTAAATTCGTATTCCTCTGAACATTTTCCTGCCATCTCATGAGCCCCTTTGTCCTTCGTAGTAGTCACAAGGTTGCCCCAATCTTCTCACACAGCTCAGATCTCTGATACTGTACGAGCACTGGGGCCCTCAAACTCCCTGTCAGGGAAGAGAGCTGTGCATGCAGGTGTGGAACTGCTTGCAGCCGCATGAACCACCCAGACATGAGTTCTCATTTTGCTTTTGAGTTCCCATGTTAAGTACAGCCTCAGCTCCTGATTCTTGTGAAATGATAGAAGGCCTCAACTTCACACTTCTTTCAAATATTCGTCTTCTGGTGCGAAGAGAACCTAAGTTGTTTGTGATCTTGCCCAATCAGAGCCTTTGCTGCACTTGGTGGAGCTGCAGTACAAAGACCACTATCTCCCTTCCTTGCCTCAGTTAAGGGGTTTGACCTTTCTGAGACCTTTTGTTTTCCCTCACTGGACTCTTGAAGCAAGACAAGAAAAAGAATAAAGACATCTAGCTAAAAGGATTTTGTATCTGTTCAAAAGAGAAAGGTTAGAGTTTGGATCTATCTGCATAAGAGCTTTCCCTCTGGTCTCTTCACCGAATCTCTTGGTACTTGATGGAGCTTTTTTTTTTTTAAACTTTTTTTGAAGCCTCAGTTTCTAGAGATAGATTCACATGACAATCTCAGCGTCTAGTAAAAATCTTTCTAATCCTCCACCCTGCAGCAAAAAACAAGTTTAAAAGAGTTTCAGGTTGTATCTTATGTAATCCAGAAAAACAAAAACACTATCTTCTATGCTCACAATTCTGCAAGGCCAAACCAGGGAGTTTGAAGTGGCAATGCTTCCACACACCCTGTTCCAGCTGATGCTGCTTTTATGCTGTGTACTTTAGGAAAAAGAATAAATCTCCGCTTATGGCCTCAAGTTTTAAATCATTTCCAGGCTGGTGAGGAAGCATTTTTAGGCTAGTAAAACTTTGTTCTCACAGTGTTAAGGTGTCCTGAGCCAGGTCTGGTTGCAATCTGTGCTGTACATGACATAGAAGAAAGCTGCTCGAAGTGGTGAGAGGAGTGTGCATGCAAAGTACACAAAGCACATAGCTAATAAATGCCAATACTTGCTGTAGGGTGAAATCATTCACTTTTTTGAACAGATGCATAGCAATATCACTCTCTATAGCACTATAGAGAATAAATTATTTTGCTTCTGGTTAGAAAATTAAAAGGATATAATTTTTGACTTATAAGAGGGATTGTGTTTGAAGAAAAAGGAAACACTAGACAACTGTACAAATTTATTATTGAAAAGACACAAATATTATACTTTGTTAACTGTTATTGGTCAGATGCACAGGTAAATAGATCATAATTAATTTAAAATGTTGCAAGAATAAATTGTTGTAGAGCTTGGAGTAAAAGTATACTAGCTGTGGAACATAAGAACCATGAATTTAAAGAATCTTATTCAAGGATTATTGTCTCAGGAAATTTTGGTTGCAAGAGTTTTTATTTGAGGTCAAAACCTGTGGGGAAGACATAAAAGATGTGAGATTAAAAATAATAATTCAGAAGAAGATAGGTATTTCCAGAATAAACAAACCTTTCAGTCCTATGTGAATCCATGCTCTTAATACAAAATATAGTTTGTATTTAATGGGCAAATGAAAATGGTGGCTATAAGAGAATTCCTGTACATTTGGAATATACCTACTTCCAAGGTATTCCTGACTGCAATATTCTATGTTTTTCTTCACCTCTTTTTTTAAAGACCTCAGTCCCCTCATTTTTTCTGCCCTTTCACTTAAACCTGGTATAAAAACAAACTTGAGGCACAGGAACCTAACTGATGTGGCAGAGTAATGTATGTTTGCTAACCCACAATGGCCTAATCACTCCAGGGAATGAGGACAGAGAATTTTTTTAACACAGAGTATTCATCCCACTTAAAATTACTCCCTATTTTTTCCTTCTCTTCAAGATTCTGAAAGGGCTGGGGGTACCAAAGATTTCCTTGGATAGAGAGCTGAGGAAGGCAACCCCAGCCTCAGGGCCAAGAAAGCCCTGGGGAGTACTTTTGGAAGGGCTGAAAGGTGACAGCAGCACTCTTGTAAGGGAGCTCACCTGGCTTTCACTGGGAACACAAAAAGGCGTCAAAAAAGTGCTTGTGAGATGTGCACTGCAGACTCTCACCCTAAATTGCTGAAAAGGTACAAAGGTGACTAAATAAAAGCAGGGACTCCCCATCTTCCAACATCCCTTCCCTCAGTCAGGGAAAAAGACAAACAAAATTAAACTCATCCAAGTTGGTTTTGCTCTAGTAGCTGCAGCACCATTTGAAAACTGTTTGGTTTCAAAGATATACCAAAAATACCTTCAGGCACTGCAATATTTGGCCTGGGCTAATTCCAACCAAAACTAAGCACTTAAATGCCAATGGTAGACAAATCTGGCGACTGTGTGATAGTTGTAGGTTGAGCTTCATAGCCAGGGGAGAGGTGCTCAATTCCAAAATCCTAAACAGCTGTTAAGTGGGTGAAAGGCATTGCAGAAAAGATCATACCAGTAAGGAATGGTCATTATTTCTATTAAACAAAGAGTTGTTGGGAAATAACTTTACCACCCCAGGATCTTCACATATTTTCTTGATTTCCCAGGCTTGGCTTTCAACGATTTAAAACTCATACACTGTATAACTGAATGCAAAAGATTAGTTAAAAAAGTATTTATTTTCTATTTTTTCTGCTATGTTCCGTTACAAAAAGAAGCATAACAAAAACAAAACAGAAGATAGCATTTTATTAGTGGTACATTAATGAGCTTAAACAACTAGGTGACTTATGCTTGTCACAAATACATATTACAAACAATCACAAAACCTTAACCAAAAATGAAATAAATAATTTGAATAGCTTTTCTTATTTTTT
>WEKY01003226.1:63790-76285 GCA_013390045.1 Picathartes gymnocephalus | reverse complement strand
GGCTTGGAGCAACCTGATCTAAAGGAAGATGTTCCTGCCCATGAAAGGGAGGTTGGAATGAGATGATCTTTAAGGTCTCTTGCAACCCAAACCACTCTATGATTCTACCGAGTTGAAATATTTGTGAGATTCACTGCTTTTAAATTAGCTGTAGAACTCCAAGACAAATGAAATTTAGGATTTTTTTTTTTCATTTACAGAAGGATTTTTAAAAATAAAACATTCACAGAACAAACTCTCACAATTTTCCAGATGTATTCATTTAGAGGACAAGATTCTCTTCTAACTTTCACCAATCTAAATTAGAACAAACAGAAATTAAACCAAATGGCAGCATTGTAACAATGGCATAAATGAAAAAGGCTGTTAATTTTATTGCCACAGCCTTCAGAAAACTGGAGACAATACAAGAAAAACAGAATGTGTGAAAAGCCCTGCATAATACTTCATCTTCACGCCAGCCCAGGGTGCAATCTCAGTAGCGCTCTGAGGAGTGAGCCGTACATCATCTGTTACTCCAGCACTTCAAGAAAATCCACATGCAATATCCCAGATGCCAGTGATTAACAGAAGTAACTGTTTTATCCAGATCTCTGTGGGCATGACTATGTGCACTCGTCTAGGAAAGCTAACTCTGGGTAAACAACTCTATTTCAAGCTGGATGGAGGCAGCACAAGGGTTAAGAAAAACTTTACCAGCCGTGTTGTATTGGAGCAATCACTGTAATGCCAGTGCTCTGGGCAATGACAATCTGTTAGGTCTTTTCTAAACCCAGTACAAGCATTTGTAATGCAAATGTTAGCACTCTGAATATATCACACTGTTCCTACATCCACTGATACCAGCGAGGGGAGGAATCATGTGGCCCCATCCTCCCTCTGCAGCAGCTTGTTCCCTTTAGCTCTTGTTTACTTCCCTGTGTGTTCTCTAATCTAGTTCTAAATGTCTTTAAGCACAGTGTTTGTTGTTCAGGACTAGTTACATAGCATGTTAACCTATTTTCTCCCCTTCCATGTGATTTTTAACTCGGTTTTGTTGAGCTGTGCTCTTGTTACTCTGAGTTCAGCACTCTACGAACAATCCTCCTGTTTAGAAATTGGGACCAGGAATAAAGGCAATGGATTGCCGAGAAATTTATGGCTCGATTTCCTTGGAATCTGTACACTTGGTAAAGTACTAAGAAAAACTGGGAAACCGAGTCTCTGACTGAGAAAAGTTCAAGTTTAGGAAGAATGGTATAAAGGGAAAACTATCATTCGATGTTGTCATTCAGTTAGCTGCACAAAATATACAGATAAATAACACACGTACAGCCTTTTGTGTGCATCACCAACTCATTAGCTCTGGCTCATAACAATTTTTTGTTTAGGAGCCACTGTAAGAATTTTACCATGGAAGTGCTGAACACCTTCAAAAACAATTTAAGTCCACCGCAGAGCTTATTTTTCTGACTGACTTTTCATGGATGTGCTAAAAACAGGCCTCAAGTTTGCTGACAGACCTGTGGAGCAAACTGGAAGCAAATTGGAAAGAGCCACATAAGAATATCTACTTTTTTTCCTGACAAAATCACTCTGCTTACAGCTCACCATGCCAACGAACTTGAAGATTTTTTCCAGTTTCCCCTTGCCCTTTGTTAAAATAAACAAATACACCTCTCAGGAATAAAAGAAGTGAATCCAGCTACTTATCTTGAAAGAAATTAGCAGAGACAAATATATGACAAAGTACATTAGTCATATTCAACTGTTTAAGTCAGTTTTGATGGCAAAAAACAAACAGAAAATTAATTTTTCAACTTATTTCTCTTTTCCTGCAAATACATATTTGAAAATTAATGTTTAAGGTCACAGCCATGTTCTGCCAAGGTAGACACAACGTAGGCATGAGGTCAAATTTCAGGGCTTTTTTGCACAAGTGCAGAGATGGAGTTCACAGCTTCTCACTTCCAGTCCTACAGAGACAAGCTAGTGATAAGTGATATGACCTAAAAATTACACTGGAGAACCTGCCATGACATGTGTGTGAGCTGAATGAAACACAAGAAAAAGGTTGCTAGGTGGTCTGCACAGGGGGTGAGCTTCCATATAGTTAAAATGTCTACAAAACTCTCACAGGGAGGGGTAGGAAATACAGCACAGACAAGAAAGGTGGGAACAGACCTTGCCCTATCCCAATATTCAGCAGCAGAAGAAATTCCCATGCCAAGTGGTGCATTTGCAAAGCAGTAGGAACTCACAATCCCATTGAATTGGCACAGATTTATTGGACAGAGCACTGCAAAAATAAAAAGTAAAATAGCAATGAAAAGCAGTTTTACCTGACACACTAACTTAAATTTTATTTCTATCCCTATGTATTTAATAGTTAAGACATTACTGCTTCTAAACATGAAGACAAAGTGTGAAGACCTATGAATACATTTTCAACATATCCATCACCAGAGTTATTCACAAAATCTGAAATATCTCACAGTGAAGGCTAAAGTTAAACTGATGTAACCTTCACACATGGACATAAGTAAAGCAGAAAGAAGTTTTATCTTCAAAACAGGAATAAGCAACTGTTTACCATTATATCATAGGGCTGAACAGCTATTTGTGTTGATACAGTAAATTAACAACTAGAAGACCTAGGTCTTGTCTGACTGAACATCACCTGTCCCTGCAACAGACTCGTGCACCTAATCAGGTGATTATTATGGAAATCAAACATTACATGTAAAGGGTTCCAATGATGAAATAAAGCACTATTTCTCAAATTCCCTCATTGACAATCAAGGACTCAGAAACATTCTTGGTTCTATTCAAAGTGATCCCCAAGCAAGCAAATCACTAAGGATCAGTATTCTTCACCTACCTGGCTGCACATACTGAAAACAAAATTAAAAACAGCCATGGTAGAATATGGCTTAGACAGGACATTTATCTTTGCACTTTATAGAGTAAAGTAGTTGAACTCGTCAAAAACTACCTTAGAGGAAAAGAAATTTTAGAATGGATAGCATGTAGCAACTTCCTTATTGCATTTCTAAATGTACAAAACAATTCCATTTTGAATGGACACACACAAATTATTAAAGCCTTAAAACAAGAAAGTTCATATTTCTTCCTCAACATATTTGACATTATCATTACTTCTTAGGGAAAAAACCTCCAAAAAGATACAATTCTATTTAACATATCAACGAAATTAGAAGAGAAGTCCTATTGAAGGACTAACTCTCCTTAATGCCCTTATTCTCCCTTCATTATACCACTGATGTCCCATGACAACAACATTAATTTGACATGGATGAGTTATGACCCACAGTTTCTTGCACAACTCTCAGGAAGCCTAAGGCAGGGTTTTTATGCTTTGGGTATTGGGGCCAGAAGGACCACGCAGAAAACCAGTGCAGTAGAAGGAGCAATTAAGCCACAGGTTGTTTTGCTGTAAGCAGTTAGCCAGCTGTGCCTAATAAATTATTTGATTATACAACATCTTATAGCTTTGACATCGATTGTAACCGTGCATAAAACTAACATTCGGTGGCTTTGTACATTTGCTTGTGTGACTCGAATCCCTCCTGGTACTCCTTAGTGCACCCTGGCAACACAAAGCACTACCGGGCTTTCCATACCAATGGTCAGCATGCTCACAGCACCTCAAAAAACGTGGACTAAAATACAACAGTCTTGAGAAGGAAGTGGGAAAGGATTGCTATTACTGTTTTCTGCTGAGAAACAAGGCCACCTGCACCCAGAGCAGAAATGAGAAAGAAGGGGGAAACTGAGGCACATATACGTCGTATGTGTGTATATTTCCAATGGACACATACACAGGTGCACACACAAAACACAACACAGAAGAGGTATCCATGAAATTCCTGAACTAGAAGACTGATTTATTATTTTTTAATAGGTAGAATTCCATGCTAATGTACACAGCTGAATTTATTATTTTTTGAATAGGTAGAATTCCATGCTACTGTACACAGCTTGTTTCTGGCACTTGCACTACCTTCCTCAGCAGCTCTCCACTATCTCTGTAGGCATTGCTTCCTGCTTGGGAGCTGTAACATGGACTGCACATTTCCAGTCCCACACTGACCCTGTGCTACTATGCATCCTCTCAAAAGAAAGGGGAATTCACTCTGTGCAAGGTCTTGCACTAAATTGAATTTAAAAAAAAAAAATCACTGTAAAACAGCCCTCACAACCACTGCAAGTCTGAAGAGTTTTCCTCCACCATGACAATCATTTCCTAAAAATTGCTGGTATATGAATGATCTTCATCTCCTCATGTGGCCACAAAGAACTGTGGACCCTGTCATTGTTCTCCGGCTGAATGTCCCAGTCCTCCAGCAAGGACTCGCAAATTCTCAAGATGACTCAGAGGACCATCAGACATCACGTATAACAAAGCAGTGAATTAAGCACATCTCCAAAAAATTCAGACAGCAATTCATAAACTATTAAATGGAAGATTATAATAACAAATAGATGAATTCAGTCCTCCATGGATAATACATGTACAAAAATGCTAATCTTTGAGGCTAAATTATTCACAACGAATGAGTCAATCAGCCCTATTCCCTCATAGACCACTGTTTCCGGGAGCTATTTATAAGTGAGACAAAATTGATGTGCTTGTATCATCTATTTCTGTACAAGGGGAAAGTGCATGATAATCCTCTTTTTATTCCCTCTATTAAGGCATTCCATGAATGTGAATGGAGACAAAAACCACAAGAACCAACTGTAATTGATACCACAGTGACAGCTAAACTGCAAGTTGGTGGATTTGGCCAACATTACAAATTTCCTTGGTTCTGATCAGGCACTTAATAATGAAATACCTCATTTATTAAGTGATGTAGTCAGCAGAACTCTGAACAAAATAGCCCATGCCAGAATGCTGTCACTGTCTTGTAAAATACCTGGTATACGGGGACTATTCTTTAAACCAAAGTATCTAATTCCCAGGAGCAGCTACATTCAGAAGCCACTACTGCAAAAAAAAAAAGCACATCATACAGATTTCTTTTCCCTGACTTCCCAGCCAGCTACATTTCCCCCAGCCACAGGATCCCCTTCTACTTGGAAGGACTCAGATCTCCTGGACAGCATAGAGAATAATGCAAGTGCTGATAAAAGGACTTTTCTGCTGAAAGAAGAATTAATTCCTTGAGTGCAGGTTCAGAACAACTTTAAGGGTCTGAGACATCAGAACACTCTGTGGTCCATGTTCCCCCTCTAAAATAGGACCAAGGTCCCCATAGCTGTCACACACACCTTTTTGGCAATTCAGCTCTGACAGAATCAAGGAGTAAGTGAACCTGATGATATTTTATAAGCAAACAGTTGCCACATTACTCACTTCAAAGCAAAAGAGAGCCACTACAGAGAGACACATTTTCAGATACAATTTAAAGATGAAGCCAGCCAAGTACCCTGAATCGGGATCTAATGAGATTCCAAGGCTCAGCTCAGGAGATGATACTGTATGAGCAAAGGAGAGGCTGCTCACACCTCTTCTGTCAGTGGCAGCTGAGCCTCCCAGAAGGATACAGACACTTCCATGGATCCTGGCTACCTCGTTTACAAACCAAACATCCCAATTAACTTCTATAGGGATTATGCACCGAATTCTTGCTGAAATTAACATGCCCAAATGTCTTCCCTGGCTTTGTAGGATTGAATCCTCCTTTACATGTGGCTGAGTGCCTCTCCCCATCTCTGGAAATGGCATATGTTTCATCCTAGCTGTATTAAGTGACAACAGCATTAAAGGGTTAAGAAAGAAGCTGTTAAGCATGATGTAAAAATACAGTTTAAACTACTAAAAAATAAATTAAATGCCTTTTTAAACAATGAAAACAACAGTCGTTTAATTTTTTCTAAAATCCTGATGCTCACACAGACAACAAAGAGAGCATAGATTCAACTAAAATCAAATGAGATTCAAAATTGCTTCCAGTGTTGGTGCTGAAAACAAAGCATGCACAAGGGTCTACTACACTGCTCTCTTGCAAGGCATAAACCAGGTCTGCAATAAACTGCTTGATGCTGTCTTTGTGGTCATAAAGCTACCAAAAAAAAAAAAAGGATATGCCCTTTTTTTATAACACTTTAGGGTCCAATGGAATATAAAATATATCTTTCTGGCAGTGTATGCTTTCGGAGCAGATTCTAGTGACTTTGAGGTTTATATACACTTTTGTCAGAGAGGAACTGAACATATTTTTTGTTGGATTGGGCCATAGGCAGCTATAGCCGTTCCCAAAGGACAGTGTAAATAAGCATTCTGAACCCCGGGGAAAATATAAATCATTACCAACAAGACCAAGATAAGAGCTCCTTGAACTGACATTTCCAGTTTTAAGAGACAGTTTTCTATTCCCTTTATATTTAAAAGAAATGTTAACTTCCCTAAATATATTAAAATTACTTTATCTTCACATGAGTGCAAGAACACCATCACAACTCCACTCAATAAATGTAACCCCAAAACACCATCTCTTTAGATCATTTCTTCGACCACATTGCCATTTTCATTGCCTCCTTTGGTTGCTCAGCACAAACAGTGCAGGTGCATTCAAGGCTTTCCCTGGCCTATCCCAAACTCCACACCCTCACAGACTACACTGATTCCTTCAATTCTTGCTAAACTTTTAGGACACTGTTATTAATTTTGCTTCTAACAAGCATCTTTTGTCTTCTCTTACTGATGGTTTTTTCTAAAGCTTAACATCTTTTAACCTTGACACCTATGCACTGACAATATGTGAGGCTAAATAAATTCACTTCTGCTTTCTTTGCCCTGCCCAGTTTGTTGACATTCACATACTATTTCTTACTGTTTTGGGACAACATCTTCTCTGGGGGATGGACTGGGTTTTTTTCTCCGCCCCATTTTACAGCATTCCAAACCCAAAGCAGCCATATTCCTAGATAACAATGTCAAACAAATAATGAGCAGCAATAACCTCATGCTGGATTTTCTAGGTTTGTAAAGCATTATTTTAGAACAACTACTTGTAGTGTCTTTTACTCAAAAAAGAAAAGAATAAAAATGCACATGCTCTCAAATCTGAACCTATTTAACCCAAGCCTTGATGTATTAAACCTTGATGTGTATTGAACTCCAGTTAAATTAAATATAGCAACTTTACCACTAATGCAGCACTTTTCCTGGGCAAAACACACTGTATTTTATGTAAGAGACACATAGGGAGTACAAACAAGAATAACATTACCAAAAAGATCTTCTCTTAAGGATCAACAGATCTGGGTTACAGGCAAATTATTTGAAAACAAGTTTCTGAGGCAATATTCCATCAAAATGACTACTATCAGCCATAAACATATGGGACCCTCCAACTACCCAGGGTAATAAGTCTTGTATATTATTGCTGGGAATTCCTTCAAAGCCCAAATCATTTTTAGTTTGTAGAGCTCCCTAATTTATTTTCCATGGTTGGGAGGAATCTGCTGCTAAACTAAAAATACAGTTTTACCCCCCCATTATCTCTGCACATAAAGAGTCACAGAGCTTTGGGCTAGAATTAACATGAGATAGGCTATTATGACTGCAAGAACATTTAGCAGTCCCTGTTGACTTTGCAGTTTGTAATAATAAATATCCTCCCCATAATATCTTACTCTATTTTTTCTGAACTTGATGCCTTGAGGAAGTCTTGAAGATTGTGATAAAATGCTAACAGTATTTACCTATTTTGTTGCTAGCCTGGATTTCCTTTTCTCCCTGGGAAAAGTCATTTAAAGAAATGATATTTGCAAGCAAAAGCTCTTAAAAGTATAACCTCTGATTTCATGAATGCCCTACAGAAATGTGACGTCCTACTGTACTTGATTGCTGAAGCAAAACTGACTCTGCTTGTAAAAAGTAATGGCACTATTTTATAGTGAAGCATTTGCTCTTCCACGAAGGGAAAACCTTGTAATCAGATGTGAAGGTTATAAAAGATGCAGTCTGCAAGTCAGAAGTGTCTTATCACCACCAATCAAGGTAATAATTAAGACCAGATTTCTGTACAGAGGGGATAGGCTTTTAGTGGGGTTCCCAAAGTACTGAATTCCATGCACATAATAAACAGTTCGAAGTACTCTTATTTTATTAAGAAGATGCTGAAAGTGACTAAAAGTAAGGTGCACTCTTGCATAGATAAGTATCCTACTTCACTAGGCTGATTCTGTGCAACAGAAAAACTTGCCTACCCTCACATGTATGAAGGATGAGAGAGTTTGGCAGTTTTCTTTTTGTTGTCGGGGATATTTTTAGGGGTGGGTTTTGGGTTTTTTTTTTGTTGGGCTCCCCCCTTCCCCCCAGAATTGTTCACAAATGTATTTAGGAGCAAAAAATTGAGGCCAGCATCCTTTATACATTCAAAGTTCCAGTTCACTAAAAGCTTTTCAGCAAACTAGCTTTTCACATTTCAGGCACTACAGTTTTCCTTCAACTCATTCTTGCTGGTTTTTACTCATTCATAGGTCTGGTCAAGCAAATCCAGCAGATAATCAAGCAAAACACGCACATCACAAATACTCTCTCTCATAAAAAGATAATCTCGGTCTCCATAGATGTCAACAAGTACTCACTCACAAGAACAAATTAAATCAAGCCATGCTTACAAACCTAAATGTGTACTTCCCTCTACCCTTGCACCTTGTATGATGTAAGGTTTAGAAGAGCAGCAGTCTATTGGCAATTGACTTTTTTTTAGGCAGAGAAAGCAAAAAACAAGTAAGTTATGAATAAGACCAACAATGCACTTTCTGCTTCACATACATGACCAGTTCAATTTAAATTGTGAACAGATAGAAAGCAACTCTCTCATAGTTCAGATTCACCACATTCCTCAATATTTTCCTAAATCAATAAAAATACACTTTTTTAAAATTAAAATTTTTAGAATTATAAAGTATTTCTACATAGATAATTCACTGATCTTTAGCTTACTGACTTGTTTCCCCTTGCCACCTCATTTATTGTGGCATTATTCTTATTGTGACAGCAATTCACAATGGGCATTATTTGTAGACAGTTAATTTTCTCTTAGGAAATATATTTCAATAATTTTACTTTCAGCACTTATAATGGTTATTTCATACCTGTGATGTTGCCAGATGTGACTTCCGATTTTCTTCTTATGAATATTTTTCAGTTCTCATGAGCTTTCCACAAATATTGCTGGAAAGTTGTCTAATCTGCAAGGTGAGGGTGAGATAGGCTGTATAAAACACATTTTTTACACTAGCACAGATAAATAAGTGATTTCTTTTTTAACAAAGCAGGCAAATGAATTCAAACTCATTTGAACCCTCTAGAACTGCAGCACTGGAGGAAACCTCCACCATCTTACAGCCACAGCATTTCCCCAACTGCTCCTCTTCACCTTCTTTATCCTCTTTCCTAGGGCATTCTTCATTTATTTCTACCATTTCCAGCTCCTTACTCTTCAAACATTTACATCCCCCTTTTGTGCTGACCACCATCCCTTTCTGCTTCACCTTCTCCCAAGCCTCCCAGATTTTGTGCCTCTGGTGTATATTCCAATGCCATCCCCACCATTCTCACAAACTATTACATAAGTCATTGGATACCCATGGAGCTCCTCCAGGAGAAGGTAAAGCATTGCAGAATTTGGAAAGTGGCCACTTGCTGAGGCACCAAAGACACTTCTCCTCAGAACTTCATTTTACATGTTAAGTGCTGTGCATTTCACATAGCAATACATTTATACAGTCTTTGATCATCTTTCTCAGGCCTCTGTAATTTTCAACTTAACCACTTCATTCTTCACTACACATGGCCTCATTTAATTTCTTTATATCTGCAGAGCAGGAATTAGATAGGCCCAGAATAGATCAAACAGTGCTGAATTTGGGTCATTATCCACAAAGCATCCCAAGACAGTCTGCCTTAGCTGTCAGTGAAAGTTCACTTGCAATGTTTTACTCACACTAGGAAAGGAGATAGGGAAGACTGGTAACCTTCATTAGACCAGAAAGCTTAGAAAGATTTAAAGCATAACCTCAAGAGCTTCTTGAAGACTTACACATCAGAAAGCTCATCTCTCCTTTTTCTCCTGAGAGCATAGTCAGGAAAGGATATTTTTTCACATGATACACTTTTATCTACTGTTCTATAGAACAGTATCTGGAAACACCAATTTTTCAGGGTCTCTTCATAGCAGCCATTTCATCTGACCACCTGAACATGTTTAGATTTAAGCAGACTGAACCTCATCACCTGGTTTAAATTAACTATCTGCTTAAATACTCCAGTGAACCAATGCTAGAATAGCTTATCCATACCTCTAAAAACAAACCCTCCCTTCCTTCTTTTTCAAAGTACAACTCTGGAACACTGAATACAAGCTTTAATCTGTTTTTGTAATCCATTTTGCATACTTTAACTTTAAGGTTTTCATTTTCAAATTAATATGGGATATTGTATCATCCTTCTAAACTAGATTTTGTGTCCCAGTTTCACTCTAAATCCAACAAACAGGAAACACACAGTCCCTGCTCTGGTTTGCTAGTGATATTTGCATACAGTCACTAAGGACATGTTATTTATTCCATCTGATTGATTTTTAAAGTTTGTCTATAGCATAAAGAAGTAAGATTGTTTTCTACATTTTGATTGGTGATTAGATCCTGAACCAAGTCAGAATCTGAAAGAAACACTGATATTTAAACATTATTAATTCAAAAGATAAATTTGAGGGCTTCTCTTATCACTGCTCCCAATACATACAATGGCATTCCAGCATTCAGGCTTACAACACAGAAAGTAAATCTTGGCAAGCAATAGCTCAGATGTACTGTATTTATTGCAGCCATGAAGCCTATTATGGACATCTTTGTTTATCTCATCACAATTAAACATTCATGAAGAAATATTGTGGAAAAATGTATTTCTGGTCTCATAGCTAATTTGCACAATTTAAGAGTGCCCCATAGTTAAGCTGCCCAGCCTCTCTCTCAAGGAAAGTGGGGATCTGAATCTAAATTACAAGTGTTCTCCTCCCCTTCATCTGTGCATTTTCAAAACCAGGATTTCAGTCTTGCTTGCTAACCCATGTCTGGCTGATCTGACCTAACAAAGAGTGCAGACGTACCGGGATAAACTTGTAAAGCGTATTTTATTTAACTTGTTTCATAGAGAATCACCAAATTTCTGCAGTATCTATGTCATCACACATGGTCTGGATTTCAGCCTAGAACAATCAGTGAAAAATAACTAAAGGGACACACACAAAACAATGAAAACTTGCTATTTACAACAAAACCAGTGTTTTCAGAAAATCAAGGAATACTGACACCAAGCACATAGTCTGTACCTTCCCATGTCCACATACATCCTTACACTGCTATTATAATATTCTAATAGATTGTTTTTCAATGCAAGGTTATAAAAGTGTGGTTTATTAGGGTACTGCAACCGTAAACTTACAATTGTTTCTCAGGCTGAATTTATATCTAGCCATCAAAATGCATTACTACATTGCAGTCACTTCTTTTTTTCCTTGCACATTAACATAACCCACCCCCAACCCTTCAAAATAAGTGAAGTTATATCTAGCTGATATTCAAACCTACAGCTCTGTCTTTTTTAATAAAGGTCCTCTTTTTATTTTCTAAGGGCATGATGCATATGTAGGTAATCACCAATAATGAAACCACAGCTAAGTTATAAACTACCTTATTAAAAATTAAGGATTGTAATTACACATTGAAACCCAAGAAAATTATTATTCCCTTTTCCGTACCCTTGTGCACAGTGCTGCTTGTGACCCTCAAACAAAGGCATACCCTAGAAAACTAATGTGTAAACAGTTCTCCAGACTCAGCAATGGCTTGGGGTGAAGGCCCAGAGCTGCGATGCTCCTGAACAAAAAATCCTGAACCCCACAGTGCCTCTGTCATGAACAGGCAGTGACCCCACTGCTTAATTGCGTGTTTCATTGTGTGTTTAATTGTGACTGTGCCCAAATCCCTCCAGATGCCCACTCCCCAGGTTTCCTTCTAGAAGCTCGCTGAATTCCATGGTATCTGTGCACACATGAATTGGATTTCAGCCAGCGAGAAATAACTAAAGGGACACTTGAAAAACAGCGAAAACTTGCTATTTCTAACAAGACTGGTCATTTCAGAAAACCAAGCAGCGAACCCGCAGAATTAACTTTTAATTAACGTACAAGAAGAGAACCCAAACCACGGAGCGGGACAAGGAATGGAACATCACCGCCCCGTCCCGGCTGCGGGCTCGCCCCCAGGATGGCCGGGATGGTCCCGCAGCGCCTCTCCCGCGGCTCGGGGTGGCCAACCGAGGGCGGCCAGACAGAGAAACCTCGCAGGGAGGAGGAGAAGCCGCTCCCAAAGCCGCTGCGGCTGCCCCATGCCAGCCGCGCCTCCCCGGCTCCGGCCCGGGCCGAGCCCCGCAGGGTGGGCGGGCGCAGCGCGGAGCCCCGGCCCGGCCCC
>WEKY01003226.1:0-63596 GCA_013390045.1 Picathartes gymnocephalus | reverse complement strand
CGGGGCTGCTCCCGGCAGGGGCTCCGGGGCAGCGGGAGCCCGGCGGGGGTCGCGGCCTCGGGCCCCGCGTCCCGGCGGAGCGGGAGCTCGCAGGGAGAGGAGCAGGTGAAGATCCGGAGGCCCCGGCCCGCCCCTGTGACTCACCGGCGGCGCTCGGGAAGAGCCCCCGGGCCGGGCCGGCCCTGACACCGCGGGGCAGGGGGTTCCCGGCGCACCGGGAGGACTGGGAGCCGGGCCCGGCCATCCCGGGCCGTGGGTGAGGGAGGAGGAGGAGCAGCATCGCTCGCTGGCAGCGAGGGAAACAAAACAGGCCCGCCAGGAGTTGCTGGGGCCCAGGGGGAGCCGGGACGCGAGCGGTGCCGCCGTGCGGGAGCCACGTCCGGGCTGCGGGAGCCGGCACCGCCCGGCCCTGGGATCCGCGGGAGCGTGGAAACAACTTGGTCTTGGTTCTTTGTAGCCAGTCTGGCATCAAAACGCCTAAACTTCAGCAGGAATACCGATCCCCGAAGTAAAGCCCAAAAAGATGCCATACCTGCCAGCAGGCCGCTGGGCGATGCTCAGCTCTCCTCACTGTGGTGCCCCAGGCTTGGCGAGCCCAAGGTCTGGCTCTCTGGCATGTTGGGTGCCCCGTGTCAAAGCCGGTGGGTCGGCGTTTGAAAAGGGCTGGCAAAAAATGACGCTGCTCATCAACCAATTGTGTGTCACAGGAAGGGAACTCGCGCTGGTCCCACCTGGCTCTTCCCATGTTAGATGCGGCACCTGAGAAGGGAAGAAGGGGAGTTGGCATTATTCTGCCATAGCCAAGGCTGATTGCGGGAGATAGCTCAAGCCCTGCTGGATGTCTCTTGTCCAACCTGTTTTAAGGAATGGAGGTGCTTCCTCCTTGCCCTGGTGTGACATGCATGACACACAGGAGCGGCTATTGGCAATAAGACTATCTCAGAATAACCTGTCGTAGTCTGTCTGCTCGAGTAACTGGAATTTTCCTCGGTTATCAGAAAGAAACAAGAACCAAGTTCTCGTCTTGGCCTTCACTTCTAAAAACAAATGAAATGGTCTGTAACTGCAGATAGCTGTTTTCAGTTTATTGCTATCCTTAGTTTGAGCCACTATGGGGGATCAGAAACCACAAAAATAAGCCTCATACTCACCCTTATTGTCTCCTAAGTACTGTTCTTGTTACTATCACCTTGAAGTTCCTACCTCTCAAGCTGTCTATGCTAAGGATTTTTTTAGTGTAGTTAGAAAAGCCATTCTTGTATCTAGCCATCAAGCTTTTTCTTTCAATTTCACCAAGTGCAGCTGTGCAAGTAATACACGTTTATCTACCTTCAAAATTACTTGCCTGTAGCATTTTTAGAGTGATTTTCTCGGCTCTTTTGCCAGTGTGAAGAATGCAGTTATATTCCATGCCATCTTTCAGTTCTTAGTTATTGTCCACTGAAAAGTCTGCCTCTCCCAAGGATGCTTTCTGTGTAGTGCTCACAGCAGTAGTAACCTTGTTAAAACAGATGTCGTTTTCACACTAATCTTTTTAATATATATTTCTTTGCCCAAGTACTGGGCAAATCTCCAATAAGGTTGGAAGAGGAAGTGTATATTCTGTCTTTAAAATGCCACTAAAGGTTTGGGATTGTTTCCTGATTCAAACCTGTTAATGTTTAAATAATTTCAGCAATGGTTATTTTACAGTATTTCTCACTTTGGGAATGAAGATTGTGAATGCTTCTTACAGTTTGTAGAAAAATTTCCCCAAACCTTAAAAAATGAAAAGGGTGGCCTGTGTTCTAGAAATTATCCTTCAGGAGCTCTAAAGAAAGTTTATGTGACAGTCTGCTCCTTTCAAACTCCCAGCCAAAGTGCAGACATGGAATAGGAGTAGTTGAATCTCTCCTGGATAATAACTGCCTCTCTCTATGAAGGTCAGAGGATGCTGAGTCACTTGCAGACCTCCTGCTCTGCCTTTGCCCAGGTGAATCAACACCCAAGCACGTGTTGTAAATCCTATCAAAAGGTAGTTGCAACTAGCATGATTGATGCCTAGACTGTAAATAATACCTGCTTTAATAAGAGGATGTTACTAGGAAATAATTTTTAATAGTGCAGTGCACAAAACTGCTATGAAGGATGATAAGCTTCACCTGACAGACAGTGTTCAAGCTTTGCTGGCTATGTCAGTTGTCAGGAGATTGAAATTTGTTGTAAAGGCCTGCCATTTCCTACCTTACAATTCTTAAGCATCTCCTAATTGAAAATGTTCAAACACTGTTGCTTTATAGTCTGACTTGAAGAAGAGCTGCACAGATGTGGAGGAGAGGAAGCTCCCCCAGAGCAGAATAATGACACAGAAAAGCAAGATCCAGGACTTGCACCTAGGGTTATTTTCACTGTTCTGTGGAGCTGGGAACCCTTCACCTGCCCTGAGATCTCATAAATCAAGGTTCCTTCAGCTGCCCTACCTGTTGCAGTTAGGCCTGGCTGGAGGAAAAGCAGTTGGATGGCAGTGAATGTGATATTTCTGAGTTAGTGCTGAACTTGCAGCAAAGTGTGTGTACAGACAGATGTCTTACTGTGGAGTTAAGGCTCTTGCTATGGTTATGGTGCAAAGTAACATCCTAAGTAAAACAGCTTTTTTTTTTTATTATTATTATTAACACTGCTAACTCAATGTTGTCTACACCAAACTGTATTTTGCTAATATTTTCTGTATCTGAAATGCTGACACTTCATTCTGAACAAAGGGATGTGTCAAACATGCTGCATGTCTGTAGAGTGCTTAGCAGATGTTTATGGAGTATTGAAAAACTTTGCCCAGCTATCAATATTTTCTTTCCAGATATAATAAAGGAGCAAAATCGAGAGTTAAGAGGTACACAGAGGGCTATAAGCAGAGACAGAGCAGCACTTGAAAAACAGGAAAAACAACTGGTAAGTATGACAGGGAACTTGATTTTGCTCTTTAAAACACACACACTCAATAGAAAACTTGCAAAGTTTTAAAGATACAAATCAATGCATAGTAATTGAATATTAAAGTTGTATTCCTCTTTTCACTTCTCATTTATTAAAATTGTGTTGGACAAAATTTACTGTGTAAAAGTGCTCTCAGCCTTTAACAGGAAAATCCTGAAACAATGTGTTTAGATAAAACCACATTGGGTTTTCCCTACAATTCCTGGCATTCTCTGTCCTTCAGAAGGTTTGGGTTTTTTTTCTAAAAGATTTGTAAATCAGTGGTCATGTGGTGGAAAAATTAAAGTAGAAGTGCTGTCACATGTTACCATGACTTTCCAGTGGGAGAGACTACTTGAAAAACCACAGGATATCATGAGTACCCCATAGAGTTATTTTCATTCAGATAGAACTTCCCTAAAATTAGCTAATAATAGTAGAACTTTGCCTAAATTAAGATCTATTCAGAACTTACTGTGTGTGAGTTTTCAAGTACTCAGTGGCTGAATGCTGCACCTGTGTGGCACTATAAGAGGAGAAATGGATGTGCCAGATGGTGGGGTTTGATGCATGAAGAATGCTCAGACTGTGGGAAAAGCTGTGCAAATCCAGCCGGTTCCAGCAGCTATTGAGGTGGTGGTTCATGGCAGCAGGTTGCATGAATACCAAGAGATGGGAATAATAAACTAAAAGATCAGAAAAATTGTTTCTGAAAGCCTTGGACATGTGAGATACAGTAGGTTGCTCATAAATAAGGCATTTTTCCAGTGTGAAATATTCCAAATATGGAAATAACCTTAATTTTAGTGACTATTCAGGCTGAAGTGTTGATTACTTACCACACTAAGTGGTTTCAGAAATGTTGGTTTTCTAGAAGAAGAAAGGAGCAGTGAAATATGTTCTTGAAAAAGTTAAGATCTTCTGCTGGGATGAGAGGAGCAATGGACAATAAATATTAATTTTCAGTGTCAGATCAGGTGAAGAAGGATCAGGGGCTTATCAGTCAATCTCAAAACATTTCATTATGTGCTTTCTAGAGAAAGACCTTTTTTTTTCCTTTAAGGTACTACTCCGAGAAAACTCAGTTATACAGTTATATTAATTCTATGGATAAAAATACCTTAATGTATGCAGACAGTTCTGTTTCAGTTCAGTAACCTGATATGACTATATGAATTTTGATTTTTTTCTTTCCCCCAGAATAATGTAAGTTACTTCAATAAGCTTGCCCTAGACCTATCAAAAGCAAATAACGTACCCCAAATTTACCCGAATTCTTTTAAATTAAGAATAAAATCGTCTGTATGTAGGGGTTGATTGCTGCAGGTGGATTATCTGCAGTGATTTAGCAATGGGACAGGTTACAAATGCTATGTAGGTCTTTCAATTTATTGAGAAAATCCCTGTTTTCAAATGTTTGTTGTTAAAACTATGGGGTGCAGACTAATACCTCCAACCTTCACAATACTTTGGATACAAAGAAAAATGGAAATAATATTCTGGTGATGTTATAGGAATTTTCGTGGCTCCTGTGAGCTACGTTCAAAGAGCACAGCTTTACTTCTATTTCAGGCCTCTAACATTTGAACAGTCTCATGCTGCTTCTTTGCCACTCTGTACCTTCCTGGATTAAAAATAGTGTGTATGACACACCCTTTAGAAATTAGGAATCTGCAGAGGAGATTTTGTGCCAAAGCCATCCCTGTAATAAACTTAACTATGAACTTTTCTGGTGGTCAGGGTAATGCAGTGGGTCAGTTTACACCTGCCTTTAAAGGTGACTGTTCTGCATTTCCTGGTGACCAGGATTTATCTTTTCATAGCTTCTCATGAGTGCAGTTTCTGGCTTACCAGTGCACATAAAGTGAAGCAGGCATATTCTTATGAGAAATCCAGGATAAAGATGGTCTCTAAAAGCTGTTTTTACTTAATGGTAAAAAATCAAAATGGACAAATGGACATCTACGGAAAACTGAGCTACTGTGGCAAGACTTCCTTAAAAAGGCTGTAAAGGAAAAAGTAGTTGCAAAGTTTACATTACCGAGTCACAAATCAGAAGGCACACTTTGAAGTATCCCAGCTGACAAGATTATTCGTGCCAGGCTTTTTCCTGGTACCTCTGGGCTAAACAGATTGTTATTCCTCTTTGAATTGACAGATTGGGGTTTGGGTTCAGTTTTCTAAGGCAGAAGTGTTTTTCTTACAGCATAAGCACATGTTAAATTATACCACTTTTATCAAGGTTTAAGTCCAACTAAATTATAAAAGAGCCTATAATTATTGGTCATCTGACTTTATCTACTTCTTCCCCAAAAAGGCTGTGATGTTCTCTTGAGGCTGAAAAAGTGTTGAAAAGAGCTCTCCATTTCTTATGAGTGGTGTGGTTTGATTGCAAGAAATCAAAGTTGATTAGTTATGGCATCAGTAGTTGATATCACAATTCCTTCACTTTTTGGGCCTTTTTTTGAAGTGTGGCTGCCTATCCAGATATGGAATTGAATGTGCACACAGAAGTGAATGTGACATAATGCAGAAATTGAAGTCTTTGGGGGAACTGTGTGCTACCACACTATAATTTAGTTTTATTGAGTTTTTTTTTTCTTTGTGGTGAAATCATACCAGCACGACATTGATTCTGCTAAACAGCCTTGTTAAAAAAAGCAAGGAAGTATAAAACTTTAAACATCTTAAAAGATTCAAGAGGATGGTGAACTTTTGAATTTATTTATTAGTGGTAAGGCTTAGTTACAGTCTTTGCATGAATGAAAATTCTGTGGAATTAATCTCACACCTTTATTTTTTTTTCCACAGGAACTGGAAATCAAGAAAATGGCTAAGACTGGTAACAAAGAGGCCTGCAAAGTGCTGGCAAAGCAGCTGGTGCAGCTGCGCAAGCAGAAGAACCGAACCTATGCTGTGAGCTCCAAAGTCACTTCCATGTCCACTCAAACCAAGGTCATGAACTCCCAGATGAAGATGGCAGGAGCTATGTCAGCTACAGCAAAAGTAAGGCACTGCAAGATACTCTTTCACATTCAAATGCAGCATGCAGTTGCAAAAATTGTGTTATTCTGGGTAACTGCAGGGATAAAACTCACTGCCCCAAGGGGTGGTGAGGATACAGAAGAAACACATAATTTGGGTTTGTATTATTGTTTTTTTTGGTCAATCCAGCTACATAGCACCTACATACTTTCTTGGGCTAGGCATCTGTCAAATGTTTACATGACAGAAATAAACTAATGCCAGTGAATGAACTGTTTTAGTACATTAAAACCCGAAACCCTGCTGCTACAGTGCCTTGCCTGTGTATATTGTCACAAGCAGTTTTTACTGGGAAAAAGTAGGGCATGATTCGTCTAGAAATCAAGGCAATGTGTCACAATAGCTTTATGGCTTTTGAAAAAAGTAGGTTATTGCTTTGGATCTAAAGTTCCTAAAAAAATCTAATCTGGAGTTCTCTCTCATTCTCTCTGCGTTCTCTCAGGAAAGAGTATTGCATTAAGTTTTCTCCCAGATCTCATCTCATAAAAGAGTGACAAATTTCAGTTTTCCTAGTTGGTTGTGAGCCTTCCTCTATTTCCCTGAATTGATAAACAGGGATTTGGCTTTTGGCAAGGAAGACTGTTCAGCTTAGAGGTGCAGGAGGCAGAATTAGTATGCATCACTGTAGACCAAGCTGGGCTTTGATCCCAGTCCAAGTTAAATCCAGTTAAACACAGCAATGCAACTCGGTGCAGAAAGGAATTACCACAAAGGCTTGGTGGTCAGGTGCCTTTTAGACACAGCATGAGGGCAAATTCCAGCCAGCCAGTGATACAGAGTTGTAATTCTGCAGCAAATTCACAAACTGGACTTGTCTGACAAGGTTCAACACCTTACTCAGTATTTCAACAACACTGCTCATGTGAACAAGTTGGTCTTGTGTTTTAATTATTACATGGGTGACTTTGTTTTTATCTATGATAGATATTGAATTAAATTTCTCAAAACCAAAGTCACTGGAGTAGATACAAAGATTAGGTCAGTAGGAAAAAAAAATTCTTTTTTAAATTACCCAGCATTCAGAAAAAGCATGTTTTTTTAGAAACATAGCAGGTACTTGTATGGCCTAGTTTGATTAACATTATTTGACAGGAAGGGCATATATTCCTTTGGTCACTTTTAAATGAATATTCTGCGTTATCAACATGCTTAAAGGATTGTTAATCTCATAAAACCATCAGTGAAAAATGTATGGGATCAGTTGCCTTAACAAGCAAGGCAAATATATGAATGCAAAGCTTTCTAAGTAGTTTTCAGTATACTTTTTAGCATTTACAGCACTAATTTTGGTCCAAGTAAGTTACCTGTTTATTTTAATCATGCATCTGACCCTTATTTTCTGAAGTTATATAAACTCTCTGTTCAGTGCAGATACTTTTGATGTCCATTTATAACCCTTATAAAAGAATTCTAGACAACCAACACCTTCCAAGTCCAGAACACCTTCTTAAATTCAAATAACATGACCATGAGCACAGTCTTTAAAATTCAAGTAACATTAGAAGCATAATACATGATCACTTTGAACAAACTCAGGCATGAAGGCAGAAGACCTTCTGTGAAGCCAATAGTGGCTGTAGTAGCTTGATACCACCTTATTTAATTAACCAAGTCTATTATCTTCTCAAAGATGGTTAAATTTTAAATTTGACTTGCTCATGTCTATATTTAGATTCTGATAACCCACAGTAACTTGCTTTTTAGAAAAGACGGAAGTAACCCATAGCAGTGCCCACAAAAGCAGTGCCGCACACGTGCAGTAAACTGGGTGAAGTTTATTGCACTGTCACAGCAAGATCTCCACCCATCACACAGGTGCACCCTAAACGAATTCCTCAACACTTAGATATTTTCTTTCCAGAGAAAGTAATTTTTCCATTAAATTGTAACATCAAGAAACAATTTAGGGCCTGTCCTGCAGTAGTGGTACAAATAAATGGTTCTTTCTGAATAAGAACCTGCAGCCATTTACTTCTTTAATGTGTGTAGCCTGCAAGTTGGGAAATGTTCTCCATTTTCTTCATTCACATCACTCAGATTTTTCCTAATAGAAGGCCAGGGGAGAGTCACAGTGCAAGAAAGATGCACACATTTAAAAGTCTGTCTATTAGAGCAGTAGATAGCAATATTTCTTACTAAGTGCAGGCTGTACTATTGATCTGTCTCCTTTCTACAGTTCTCATGGGATGCAAAGAGACAAGGAAAGTGAAATTTAGATTAAAGCATTTTTCCTCAGGAATGTATTGATATTTACTAATGTCTCATTGTGTGATTTAAGACTTTTTTCCCTATTAATAGACAATGCAAGCAGTTAATAAGAAAATGGATCCACAAAAGACACTACAAACTATGCAGAATTTCCAGAAGGAAAACATGAAGATGGAAATGACTGAAGAAATGAGTAAGTTTTGCACTACAGGGAAGAGCTGGCTGCTTTTGGCAGGGGAGAACCAGCCTAGGAACACTGATGCTTGAAGTTTATTTCTATAGTTAATGAGACTGACAGCAAAAAAGCAGAGCAAACAAAACAATGTATGTCTGAGCACAGAGGCTGAGCCTTGGACTTTTAGCAGCTCTAGGTATTAAATCGAGAATCCATTCCTTCCCATCTTCTGCAAAACATTCATCATAATTTTAGAAGGAACGTTCTGGGGGCAAAGACGTTTTGAAACCAGTTCAAGGCCTTGATGGCATAACTGGTAGGGGGACTTGAAAACGTGCCTTAATTTAGATATTGATATTCTCAGCTTTCTGCACATGGTGGTATGATATAGTTCTGCCTCCTTTTTCTAAAATTAAGCCACAAACAACTTCATGGGGAGGCAGCAAGTTTCTTGTTCCTGTGTGCACTGTCAGCTGATTCCTGGTGTTGCTCACAGAGTCTTCTCCCCATCCCAATTCCTGCCCCTTTGTTGGTCATGCTGAGTAGCATGGACTCAAACCGATACTGTTGACCAAGATGGAAACACCTCAACTGCACACAAGTTATCTGAGTAGTTAACAACTTCGCAATGTACTTGGAAGCAGGAGAGGAAGGGGATTTTTACGAAACCATAGATGTTTTGCAGAAATGTTGAAATCTAGTGTGAGGGGAGATACAGCAGCTGAACTCTGTCGGTGAAACTAAACATTTTTATAAAAACAGCCATGCCTTACCGTGTTGTTGCCCTAGCTGCGCTCACAGGCTTTGCAAGGCAGAGCTAAGAAAGCCTCTCCAACATCCAGGTGCCTTTTGCTGGTATCTTACACTGTGGTATTACTGCTGTGTTCTGGGAGGGTAGAAAGATGGTACTAAGTCATATTAGTCACCTCTTTGCTTAATTCAGTGTGGATTTTTTTCTCTTTCTTCTAAGTTAATGATACTCTGGATGATATTTTTGATGCTTCTGATGAAGAGGAAGAAAGCCAAGATATTGTTAATCAAGTGCTTGATGAGATTGGGATTGAAATCTCTGGCAAGGTATGGCTATTTTAGCATGGTTGATATGCTTTTTCCCCCCCCATTCCATTTTTTAAAGACAGTTTATTCTAAAGATCAGTTTGTCATAACCTGCATTATTCTGACTGGAGAAAACTTGTGTCTCTTTCCAGATGGCCAAAGCTCCCTCAGCTGCCAGAGGTTTGCCATCAGCCTCGGCATCGCCCTCCGCCACCATATCGGATGAGGAGATAGAACGCCAGCTCAAAGCCTTGGGCGTGGATTAACTTATCCAGTTCAGAGTCTGCCTGCTGAGTGCTCAGCTCTAGACACGTGTACAAAGTGCAAATACTCTTTCAATGCAACTGATTCCTAGGAAAACCCTGAAGTCTCAGAAATGACAACTTGAATATCAATTTGCAGAGAAAAGAACATTTTTCGTCCATTGCATGGAGTCTTTTTGATTCTGGACCAACCAGGGGTGTAGTTCTAATGATAAATTAATTCACTTATACATGATCCAAATGTGTCCTTTGGATTCAAAGTTTTATTCCATCTCAGTTCTTGATCTATATCTAGAACTGGCTGTTCTGTGGCTGGTGATGCCACTTCCTAGGACAGCACCTATGTAATATTTATCATTTTTACAAAACTATCCCTATAGAATCATTCTTAGTCTGTCATCTCTTAGCACAAACACAACTTCACCTTGGCTCTTAGTTGGAAACTATTTTTTCCATGAGAAATAGCTTTGAAAGTCTAGCAAATTTAGGCAGAAAGAAAAAGCATTTTATGTATTTCTTTGAAATTCCTGTAGAACTTTTGAGCTGATGAAATAATAGCTCATTGTCATTCTTCTTACCAGAAAGGAAAGATGCACTCCTTGTGCAGTTAATTTTTCTGGAAGAGGAGTTACATTTGTTAGTGAACTTCGTTGCATGAAAGGCACTGATTGAACTCTATTGTACTGTAACATAGCTGGTTTCAACAGAATTGCTGTGCCTTCATGTATATAAATCTTGTACTTTTGTGATTTTCTTTCAGAATGAGTCTTTGAAAGGTGAGTAAACTTAACGAAGGTGGTTTCACAAAATGCTTTGGTGAGACCTCTCTGTACACTTTATGGACTCAGTGCTGAAGTGGAGAGATGCACTCATTCAGAAATGTAACTTGTGCACTTGCAAAAAGGACATTTGCCTGAAGCAACATTTGTATATATTTTACAGTACTTCTTAATGGAAGATAACTGTGCATAATGGTATTGTTTGCTAAGATGCAACTGATCACATTGATAAACTAAATCTAAATATTAGTTTTGAGAACAGTTTTGGATCATAAATGATAACTACTTGTCTAAACACTATAATAAAATTGTTCTGGTTCTGTGAAGGTTTTTTTATGGTCTCTGAACTGCATCAACACAATTCTAGCTTTAAGTGGAATAAGAACTGTTGATACTTGAAATAGACAAAATGAGAATGCAGTTCCCAGTTATTACTTCCTAGCTGGTGTGATATTCCTCTGCTGGAGATATTTACGACTCAGTGCTGGTTTAGTGGTGCTGCTCACTGAACAGAAAGAACAATCATCTTGGCTTTAAAAAGAGAAAAGCAAAATACCTCCCCAAAAGTAAAACCAGGATAACTAGGGGGAGAGAGCCAAACTTCATAAAGAGACTTTGCTGCTAGACAAAGTGCAGCAGTAAACTTCAGTGAATCTACTGTTGTTGCACCATCTACTGTTTAGAATTTAATTCAACAGAGAAAGAGGATTCATAGGAGAGCCTCCCTGAGGTTTTTGGCCTAGAATTGCAGATGTCCTTTCTCTTTCAAAGAAATAATGGACAAACTCAATCTGTCAGGTAGTGGGTAGGAATGTCTAAGTTAATATATCGCATATATACAATATGGGGTGATTTTTTTTTTTTACAAGTTATTTTGTAAAAATCTAATAAAAGGCTTTTTATTCCACAATGACTTTGTCCTCTGTAGGGTTAGTCTTACACATCTGTCTCTTACTGGGATTTCTTTGTGAGCTCTGATAATATTCCTTTAAACTATAAACCACCACAATATTTGTTGCAGTTGCTTGTGGGCCTTTGACTCAATATTCAGTAAAGACTTGTTCAAATTTGCATTCCCTTGTCTGGAACCTCGTGCCCAAGTACCGCTCTGTGGCACTAAAAGAGAAACCATAATGTGAACACAGGGATAAAATGTTACTGGTTGGTTGTAGTTTGGTTGAACACCAAGGCTTTCTGAATGAGGTGTGCACTTGATCCTTTTAGTAACTGTCAAAATTGGGCATAATGCCATTAGGAGTCCTTTCCTCTGGTCTTTGGGGGACAGGAAGAAAGGCATTGCTTTTTGGTTCCATTAGGACTGCTGAACTAATGGGGCTGGTGTCAGCATCAGTCCCATGGTTTGTTACAAGTTACCTTTCCAGTCCTGCAGCTCTCACCTGTGTAAAAATCCTTGGGTAGCAGGGGGACAAGTGCTGTAGGTTTTCAGGCTTGTTTGCAGTTATGGTCAGTATGTTCTGGCTGTAACAAAATTGCATCCCCGACTTAGATACAAAACAAAACCCCCAAAATGGCAAAACCACTCAATCCTTAACAGTTTTTACTCTTCTAAACAATTTAAATAGCAACTGGATCTGAGTCTCCATTCAATGACAGAACGTGGACACACCTAACAATGGCTCTACCCAGAGTCATCCTCCTCAAGTGCCCAGAAGCAAGTCCCAGGAGAACAAGAACATGATGAATGTAGATGACACTTTTCTCCCCTAACACTCTTCCAATCTCAATGTGAAACATAAAGCACTTCCAGAGCCATATGAAAGTTCTACACACACCAGCTTTAAATGGTTTTCTCATCTGAGAACTCATCCATACAAAGAAGCTGCTGGCACCCACATGTTTTAGTGGAGAAGTTCCACGGATGTTTTTTTTCCCAAGCATGATAAGAACCACCACTTTTTTTTGTTTCAAGCTTCTTTCCAGCTTGCCACACTTACTCCTCGTTCTTATATTAGGCAGGAAGGTGAACTGCCTGCCCCCATCAGCCCTTTAATACAGTTCATAGTTGAGCAGGCTCTATAGCATTCCATGCACACACATTAATCTAGCAGAGAGTAACTTCAAGTTATTTGCCTTACCTTTGCTCAGCAGCTTGGCCTTTGCTTGGTCTGCTGTGTCCCTCCCATGAGGACACAGCGCATCACAGTTCTTCAGAGACAGCTGAACCTCAGATTTATGCATTATGATAACACCTTATTTTGCCCTCTAGTGTGGTTTTAACACCCTGCCTAAAGTTACCATGGGAAAAAAAGAAAGAAAAAAACACCACAAATATCTGAAAGAAAAATGGCGCAGCCCATCTTGGCTGAATGGCCAACTAAACTGCAGGCTTACAAATCTGCCCCTCGGATATCCTGCCTTACATGCAGGTTGTTTCCCTCCACCATCAATCAAGAGTAATTGATGGTGATTAAGTTGTTCCTAGAGGAAAAAAAAAAAAAAAGAATTGCCACTTTCTGTAAGTAATGGCTCCAGCTGCAGCAGTTGAAATTGATTTCATCCAGCTTTTCTTCTTTAAATAATTCTGCTCTAATTTGTTTGTATTTCTGTGGCAGCAGGTAGGTGTGTTTAAAAGGTGGCTGCTTCCCCCAGCTGGCTTTTTGTCATTGCTTTGCAAGACAATTGTGTTATGTGTCACCTTTCATTTTATTTTACTCTGTTGCTGCAATTAGCTTCCACTTGTGAGACTTTTTGAGGGGCAAGAAACCAACATGTTACAGTGAGGCTGCTCTGGAACAAACAGCATTTTAAAATGCACTTCAGCATGACACACAGCTAAAACGAGTAAAGTGTTACCAAAACAAGAGCTACAAACCATTGCCTTGACTGCCAAATGTATAGGAACACTTTATTGGATGGGGAGGTTGAGAAGTACAGGTTGATAGCATTTCTAGGGAGCCTTTTGTAATTAATAAAATAATTTAGAATATAAATAAAGTCTATTATATATCAGATAGTAGTTTCAACATCCATAACATTTGACCACATCACATGAAAAGTACACCAATGCATGCCACCACCTTTGCTGAGTGCTAATCCTCTCAGCTGAGCTTCCTTTCATCCTTTGGAAAGTTCATGATCTGCTGATAACCTGTGGTGGACAAAGTCTGCACCTTGGTCTCTGCTGTAGTGGGTGAGCTGTGCTAGTGATGAGAGCAGCCTGAAGGGAGTACACAGCCACAGTTTCTCCCTTTTGAGTTATTAAGTTGAAGTTTTCTTCTCAATTAAGGGTTTAGAGTAGTGCATTCATCCATAAAAATACGGTTTTTTTAGAAATCCAGGAGCCTGATTTCCATAGCTGAATCTGCTTACGGTCACTGTAATAAGTATCAGGGATAATTTAATGTACACTAGAGAGTGAACACTTAACTTCTACATGCTGCTTCTAAGTGGTCTTGAACATTAAACTCCTTTGGCTTTCTGTGGGCCTATTATATAGACATTTTCTAAATCATCAGGTTTGTTTTATGGAAAAATAAAATGTATCTGGCCACTATTACTTGCATGTACTCACTTAATTTCAGTCCTGGGAAAACAGTCAAAATACTTATATGGTAATGGGCTAATTCCCATCACAATGAGCAGGGCTGATGAGATGGCTGGATAATCTATCCCTGGTGAGTACTACACTCATTAATTCAGTTTTCTCAGTGCCTGCCTGATAGGTGGAGCTCTGGCACTGGTATTTTTTTCCCCTCAATTATCTCTCTAGGCTAGAGGATGACAAATAAGGAATTATTTTCAATTAGTGGGGTGTAATAGAGTGGGAATGTGCAGTGCAATAAATTCTTCTTTTGGATACTTTTAAGCTTAGCACACCATCTCTGGTGTACGTCCGCACATGGTTTTAATCAGAAAAAAGTACAATGCAGAGAAAGACCAATGTAATAAAACCCTTGATAATTACTTTTCTTCCTCTCAGGCCACAGAGTCTTGAGGTCAGATAAATTGTATTCCTGTTTTTATAGCTAAGCCTACCCAAACCAAACTTTGAGGCACATAACAAATTAGCAAGAATTACCTTTGATAACAAGCATTAACAAAGCCACTTGTACTCGACAGCGGTTCAAAGCAGCCAAACGCTGGGCTGAGACAGAGCACCCAGTAGGAGCAGAGTGACACCTCTGTCCTGGTGAGCTCCCACGGCCTTAATTAATGACAGCAAAATCCTTCCCATGCTGACAGCGAGCTTTGCAACCTTTCTGCAACATCCACCACACTCACATTTAGTCATTAACTCGTACCACAGAGGTGAGAAAGGCACAGCACGGGCAAGCTGCAGCTGCCTGTGAAGCTTGGGAAATGTTCCTAGTGGAACAATGTGTGATGGGTTCCTTGCTGAGACCTCCAACTCTTTAGACAGACACTGTAGGATTTAATTTCCAACCTTTTACATTAAAATTGGGTCTTCCACAGGCATAGTATTGACAATATTTACAAAAGGCAAAACAGAAATCCACATCTGTACATGGAAAAGCTTTACCGGCATTCGTGGTGCTCCTTGATAATGGAACTAAAGGCATTCTGGTGCAAACTGGTCTTCACTCTTTTTTCCCTTTGTCGTCTGTTGCAAAACCAAACTCTCACAACTTCTTTCTCAAGATTGAGCCCCTCAGCCATCCTCATAATTTCCTGAGAAGACGGCTTACTTTGTTCTCCGAAGTGCCTCTCCAGGGCTTCTTTGGCAGCAATACTGGAAAAAGGGATAAAATTTCACCTTTAAAAACTTTTCTGCATATTCAAGCTTTTACCACTAGCTCAAGAGAAAGATCAAGTAACAGCACTGAGGGCAGTGACTTGGTTTGTTTCATCTTTTTCTACATAAAGGAAACACAAAACACTAAAAGTATTCTGTAGTTCTCTGCTGACACAAGCAGCGTGATATTGTGCAGAATTTCTGCATGGGGTGATTAAAAGGCAAAAATAGCAGCAAGTTCAGTGCAATTTCAATGTTAATTATTAAATATTTCTGCCTCTTGATATAATCTAGGAGACACATCCACTAACTAATCACGAGTGGGGTCACAGGAATTGGAACAAGCCCGACCACTCTTCTGCCCCAGCAAATGCACACCAGTGGTGTTACCTGGTTGTATCAAATCATTTGGCTTTACAGAGAGGAAGAGCTCCATCACTTCGATTTGGGAAACACTGTGTGTTCTGCATCTCATTAATTATAGAGACAGAACTAGAGTACTCCTAGAAATCACAGAGATTATGGCCAGGTGTTTTAGCCATCATATTTTCCAAATGTCTTCCCTAATCTGTTCGTCAGAGTCAGCAGCGACCGAAGTTGAGTGGTCCACTAAACAGAATAATTTAATACTGTGATTTTTTTCTCATTTTCAGATAGAATTTGCTTCCAGTTTCTGTTACATGTTCTAAAAAACCACATCTGTGACATGCTCGTGTGCCACCGGGAGGCACCCAGGAGTTTCAGCAGCAGCTGTAATTTCTTTGGACACGAGAGGGCACTTCATGCATTATTCTGGAAGTGAGGTGCAGGTATTTCTGCTGCAGAAATACACACAGTATCTGCTAGGGTCTAGTTATTTCATCTGTTGATCTTTCATTTACAGGTCAATTTTTCAATATTTACTAGTGTTTAACAAAACTGCCTTATTAACAATATTGTGTTCTGCACATACAGAAGTATAGAAACATCATTACTTTTGATTGCCAGCTTCTTAGGCTCCAAGCAAAGTATTAAACAAAATACTTTCCACGAGTTCAAATTAAGTAGTTTATTCCCTGGGTATGTCTAACTTTATTTAGTTTGTGGGATTTTTCTTTTACTCTTCATTTGTCTTCAAACTTCCATTAAGAATGGCTGAGAGTAAGACTATAAAGTTCAGTTTCAGGACTTTAGACTGAGGTGCTGTGTGCCTTCAAAGGAATAATTAATATTTTGTTACTACACAGGATTTTGTACTGAACTTCTCCTCAATTATCTGTGCTCTCGACAACTTGCCCTGTTTGTTATTCCCAGTGCAGTGTGTTTAGATGTAAAAATGCTTAATATAAGCACTGATTTTATCAATAGATGTTAAAAACCAAAGCCCACAGTGTTGGAGGAACAGGTTCCAGTGGGTTCCTCCTGTCAGGGGCACAGAGACGCTCTCAGCTCACAGCTCTCCTGCAGGCCAAGCCCCATGAAATGGGGAAGGTCTTGGCACTGGCACTTGAGTCCTCACTGGCTGTAGAGAAGCTGGGAGGAGAAAGTGGCCTCTCAAGATTAAAGCTTCATCTCTTCTGAGGTGCTGAGATGAGCTACGAAGCAATTCCCATCCCAAATTCCCTCCTAATTGAGAAGCTTCCCTTCAGAGCAACCTTTAATTGGAATCTGGGATATCTAAAGGAGAAGGGAATACTCCACACTCTCATTTTGCCTTTTTGGTAATTTTTTTTTTGTAATATGTTTTGCCAGCCTACTTAATTTCCATATGGAACTGAGACTAGAGAGGTGGTAGATGTTGGCCACCAGACTTGTGAGAAATAAGAGAAGGATGTTTCCAAAAACGCTGGTGTTTTCCCTTTAAAAGTGTTTCTTTGAAACTTCAGTGAATTCAGTGACAGGGTACAACAGGACATATGAAAGCTTTCCCTCAAACTTCCCAGATATCAATTCTCTGGCAAATTTATATGGGTTTTTTATTGTACCAAAATCTCTATGTTTATCAATTACACCAAAATAATGCAATTTTTTTTTTGTATAATGTAGAATCTCCCAAAATAAAAATAAGGGTACTCTAATACCTTACTCACTATATAGATAGAATAAAATGTTGACAGAATTGGAATAAAATATATTTTCATATTAAAGTCGGTTGTTGAAAAAAAAGTCTTTAATTGGGAAAAAATAGTATCAATGAATTTGGGGTCGGGAGGGTTATGCTGTTATTTTTCTCTAGAATGTTTCCAAATATTGAAACTTTTAGAAGCATGAGATGCAGATATTCATTAATAGAAAATAGCACTTCAATTTTGAATGGAAGGAAAAGAAGCCAAAGTGGTTTCTAACCTGTAATAACTTAAATACTTATTACCTTATGGTGGTTCTGCGCTTCCTCTTCCGTTCATTCACTCCAAGTTTTTCGTTGTACAAAGCTGTATTAAAAAAAGAAGAACAAGCCAAACAACAAAAGCTGGCAGTTACATTCCACAGGGACTGGAAAACAAGCACAATCATTTCCAGAAGACTAGTCACTGTCTTAGAAAGAAGAAAGCACAACAGACAATGCTGCTGAATAAGAGGAGCGTCACACACAGGATGTATCCCTTGTTAGGATGGTTGGACATTGTTTTACCTCCAGCTATAAATGGTTATAGGCAGAAATTGTCAGAAGCAAGAGTCCTTTGCTAGTGAAAAACCCCTGTGTGCTGCTGAATGGGCTGTCCTGCAGACCCTACTCTGGCTCTATACAGGACTGGAACTGATTTGCTGGGATGGGACTGGAAGAATTTCTTCCAGCAGTCCAAGAGATGTTTCTGCTATTCTGTACACTCCATGCATTTCAGTTTTCCCCTCCATGTTCATCGAAAAAAAAAAAAAAGAAACTATACTTGAATACAAGCACACCTCAGCATTTAAAGCTGGTAAAACAAAACCTTTAGTCTGTGGAAGACACACACTAGCCCTAGAATGTTTATATGGAATTCTGCTTGAAGTGCAAATGAATATTTAGAGGATTTCAGTTCTCTACCTCCCACTTGTTCTGCTTCCTCCAGCCACTTGGACAGGATGGATTTCAGTTTGCAGGCATTCTTGAAGCTCAGCTGCAAGTTCTCAAACCGGCAAATCGTCGTCTGGCTGAACTCTGAGCCGTGCACAGCAGCCAGCGCTTCTCCAACGTTGGTTTGTGTATAACCTGTCAAAGACAGAGGAAAAAGCAACTTTAAGCTCTCTAGGAGAGTCACTTTCCTTGAGATGCTCAGCCCTTCACTGCTGGCTCTGGTGGACAGTGAGAGCTGCGGTGCCTTCAGGCTGGGCTCTCTGCAGAGGTCTCTGCGGCCAGCTGAGCTCACCTCAGAGCAATGTTCGGTCTCCTGGTGGTTTCTCTGGAGTGTTACACTGATTTAGTGGAGTCTCACACTCCAGCATTAGGGATTTGAGAAGGATCCAGCACCCCATGCCTTTCTGTGGGTGCTGCAAGAGCAATGAGCTAATCCCTAGAGGCACTGCTGGTCTCCTGTTATTCGCTGCGACAACCAAGCTGAACTCATCAGAGGAATGCTGCAATTTCCATGCAGACTCTGACTTTGCATCAGCAGCTCCCTGTTCATTGCTCTGAATGTGGATCTGCCATGGCTGGGGGCTGGATCATCACCCTCCCTTTTCTGCTTTGATGCCAGGACAAGGCAGGATCCCTTTAGATGCTGAATGTCCCATGAGGCACCCTTTAAACCTCCTTTTTGATTGCACTAACCCTGTGTCTCTCAGTCTCAGACTCACAACTCTGTTTTCCCTCAAATTTAGATTATTTTTCCTGTCCATATTGCATTTCTCCCATTCTACAGGCTCCATGTCATTTGCTTGCACCAAAGGGAGTTTTGTTCCCCCAAAAAGTCAGGATGAAGATGCAGTGATTAACTACGTACAGACAAATGCTTTCCATTGCTGTGGGTGACATCAAATACAAGATATACAGGAAAATTAGCCAGTTTGCAAATATTTTTTTAAACCCTAATTTCTTTTATTTCAGTTTAGACTGCAAATGGAACATACTGGCTTTCTAGATGCTGAGACAATGTACACATACCCCAAATAACCTTATCATTTTTTTTGATTTATAAAATAAAAGGACTCCCTATAATTCTGATGCAACGTTATAGGTGGTAATGTCAAGAAAGGGCTCAGCCCACCTTTATCCTCAGCAGTTATCTCACAGCAACAAAGATATCAATTGCTTCTCAACTGTGTCTTGGCACAAAAAAACAAACCAGGAAGAGAGGCTTCCTACTGGTGTGAAGGATTCCCCATGGACGTCACTCAGTGTATACTGAAATGGCAGCACACCATCAGATGAAACACACCATGGGGAAGAGGATGGGTATGAGAGGTCAGAGCATGTCCTACCCCAAGCTGCAGATAATTTGGAGCTGTGCTAAATATTACACCTGAGACTGAATGTAATTTGTCAAACAGCAATAATTTTCTCCGCATTTAACACAAACAATTAACAGGCAGGAAAGTTTAAAGTCCCTTTCTGCAAACTAGAAGCTGAAGTTCATTAATTCCATTCAAGTCTTCTAGGAATGGAGAAAGTTTTGCAGGGCAAGGCAGGATTAGAGTTGTGATCAGACAACGGTGGAGGCCAGACCATAAAACACTCAGAAATAATTGGGCTTTCACTGGAATCTTTCATCCTTTTGTTCATGGACATAAAGCACATACCCAGCTTGATTCTCCGCAGCTTAAACTCATTGGCAAACTTCTCGAGTTCCCTGATTTCAGGGGAGTCCATGTCCACGGGGTCCTCCACAGATTTGCTTTTCCTGCGGAACTCCTGCTTGAAGTCGGAGGCAGCGGGATCGTCGGCGAGGAGGGGCTGGGGCATGGCGGTGAAGCCGTGGCCCAGGGCACAGGGGCTGGCACTCAGGGCATGCTCCGGGAATTTGTACAGGCACGGGGTCAGACCACCTGGGCAAGGCCAGAGAGAAAGCTCTTTGCAGTGACTGTAAAAACCTCCCCTCGCCGCCTCGTAATCCACGTCTGTAACATCCATTATATAATACACATGAGAGAAACCAAGAGTGTGAATTTCCTAGGATATATTTTCTCTTTCTTGTCCCAATACATGGAAACCTATCAACAGGCCCTTTCACCAGCCACAGCCATCCTATTACTTAGCAAATTGTGAAGGACTTCAATAAGAGGCAAAAGGCCTAAACTTACACAAATAAAAAGCCAAGCTCTAAGTTGGAATTAAGTGGCACAACAAGATTGATGGATCTGTGTCATTTTGAGTCACTTAAAATTTGCCAGTCTCTATTTTCTGGTACAAAGAATATTTCCATGGAGATACCATTTGATGCTCAGACAAAACACTATCTTAGCTTAGCTGTAGCATAAAATTTCTTTGAGGAAAGTACACAGGTAAGAGCTCAAAGACAAAAACAACATAACACATTCAGAATGGTCCTTGTGACTGAAAAAGAAGTTGCTCAAGGACAAAACAGAACTATCTTTCACTACCTTTTGTTCACAAATGCCAGACTTAACAAAGAGAGTCAGTTAAGAGTGAAAGATGGTTTTTCTCTAAATATTGTACATAGAGCTAAAAAGTCTCTGGCCTGAAAGAGGCATGGGGTGAATTATTGGAGAAATAGTAACACTCTTCAGTGGATCTGGAGCAGACAGTAAATTCCAGGTTCTCAGGTCATCCGTACCAATTTTATAAACTACACAACTTTGTAGAAGAACTCAGAAGTTCATTAGCCTCCCACTGCTTCCTCCATTTATTAGGGTTAGGTTCTTCTTCCCTGCCCCAATTACTCCCATCAGTGTTAGAGGTTCTAATCCCATGGGATTATTTCATACATTTCACACAGGATAACCACCAAAAAAAAAGTCTCAAAAAATAAGGAAAAATACTTTAAAAGAGGGGGACTTGCTTTGCAAGGTGCTGACACCATTTACCACATTGGGGTGGGGCATGCTGCATGTCTGTAAGATGCGAGTCTGGGAGAGACTTGCTGAGAGCATCTCTGGAGTTGCAGACTTGATGCCTAAAAAAAAAGTAAAAAAAAGAAGGTGAAAAGAAGAAAAGAAAGGAGAAGAACAAAAATGTATTTATTTTGGAATTAAAGAAAATTAATTTCTGAGAAACACAATTTTTGCTTATTAACTTTCCCCAGGGATCTGGACGATGCCAGGAATGTTTGCAAAAGACACAGAAATGCACAATGAAATAGGAACACTTGGAAATTAGCATAACATGAAGGAAGTCTACACTCTGCCCCTATTCAGATGTGTTAATCTATGCTGATTTACTCTAGTATTTCCTTACTTCTTAGGTGAAATAAAATTCTGAGTTTGATTTTGGATTATTTCCAAGTCCCAGTTATTTCCTGGGAGTCATGTTAATTTGGTTCATGTCATTATCCACTGACTGCTACTTATACTTGCACAGAATAAAAGTGTCTCACTCCTACTGAGCCTGGGACAGGGAAGAATGAGCATGATGCTAGCATGCATTCAGGAGTGTAAAAATTCATGATGACATGGCTGATCTGCCTGCTGAATTCAGCTATCCCTTCATTATGCCATCTTTTTATTTTATAGGTTCAGCTAGGGCTTCATCAGCCCAGGTACTGGTCAGACACAGGTGTATTGGGTGTGTCACTCCTGGTGCTTCAAAAAGTGATAATCACATGGGGAAGTGGCCAGACGTGAGCAAAAACAACAGGATTTTCCCAGACTTGTAGGGACACATAAGATACAGAGTGATTACACAAGAGATGCAGAGCTTTGGGGAAATCAAACCCTTTTCCAACCCCAATTTCCTAACCCTTTTTCTAACGCCTTAATCCAAATCCCACCTTCTCTAAACAACTGTCTTGGATTGGTCCCTCTAAAGGAGAACTGGCTGAAATCCACATGCTGACAGCTCACCCAGCTGAAGGCTGGCCTCTTACCTGCCATCACCCCGTAGGTGGAAGGTTGATTCCCATAGTGGCAGGAGGGCACAGAGTAGTGAAGGCCTGGCCAGGGGGGTCCCAGCGTTGTCAAGGCAAAGCCAAAGCACAAACACACACGAGTTGGGAGCAAAAAGAAAACAGATGGGACTCATAAGAATTCAAGATTTAAGACACATTTAAGTTGGCAGGCAGTACCTTCTGTGCAGCTGTAACTTTCTCAGTGAGCATTTAACACAGGGTCACGTCCATCAGGTTAACAGGGACCTGTCAGGGAACTGCCGCTAGAAATAGTGGGACATCCTGTGAGCCAGGACTGGGAATTGTCATGCTGTCCCTTGATGAGTTGTTTTTAGTACAGTCTATGGGCATAACCCAGTTTACGTAAACAGCTGAGCAGGGGAAGCATTGCACTCTTCAGGAGCAGACCTGTATTCAATATCACACAAAAACTAATTCTATGGTCTCAGGAAATTGCCTTTGCTGTCGTGCAAACCCCGCAGTGAATGAAGGCCTGGGTTTCCAAAGGCAGCAGTTTGGGATATTTGCTTTGAGGCATCCAAAAGTCACAATTTTTTAAGTGCCAAGCCACAGGAAAAAAACATTTCAGAGTCCTTTGGCAAGGTGGTAGAGCAACAAGATGGTAAATTCTGGATTATTCTAAAAACTCAGGCCTAAATAAACATTTTCTACCAGCAGCACCAACAAACACACTGTTAATTTATCTCTAGTGTTTTCACAGGGGTATTTCGGACCTGTGCTCAGTAATAGCCAGTGCCTGAAGAATGAGACCATTTTTTGCTGAATGTAATATAGAGATATAGCTGTTTCTCATGTATAAGTGGGAATAAAAACGCATGTACTGCCCCCTCTAACAACTGCAATAAAACAGAATATTAAAAATTAATGTTCATGAACATTCATACATGTAAAGCTACATTTTAAAGAACCCATTCTCATTGTTCAAAGTTGTCTATTTAATTAGGGATTAGAATCTTTGAGTTTTACAACAGTAATCATAACAGTAAAGTGTCCTGTTTAGATACACTTGTACAGAAATAAAATCTACTACAATGAACATGCTTATACTAATCTAGATGCAGTGAAAATAAAGATTGTGTTAATAACTGTAATGCATGCAGAGCAATTCAACTGTTCTGTTAAGATCTAAGCGTTTACTTGTTGCATTTTTGCACTATTTCATAATCCATCTACTATAACTTTTATGTATGAAAGTATAATTTTTGACTTCCTAATAATGATTTAAAATTAAATAGTGAGGATGATGCTATTTAAATGAAATAATACCAATTAAAGTCTTGAGGATACTGCAGAACACCAGCTTAATGACACTTCATAGCATTTGAAGAAGTGTATTCAACTCGCTTGTGATGCAGAATTGTTACATCCATTTTTAAAACTTTTAACATTTAAAATAAGTTGTTATTCAAAATTCTTTCACCATTACATTGTACACAAATTCTCCTCGCATGCATTCAACAGAGTGGCATTTTTTATTACAATTCCTTAATCTACGTATGAAATTTGTAAATCTTGACTCATTACAGTTACCACGCTCTGTCTCTGCTTTCCCAGGCTCATTTTTTCCACAGGATCATCTTCAGGATGTGATCCTACAACCAAAATTTCCACCGACTGCAGTGGCATCTGTCCTTGGGTGGCAGCTACAAAATGCCAAAACCTAAACCTGCAGCAGGCGAGCAGAAGCTTTGGGCCAGCTGTCATCGTGTCCTTTCCATTACAAGTCAGGTGAATCTAGAAAATATTGCTGTGATACAGATACATAAGTTTGACCTCATATAAAATTTAAATTCTCCTATTCCCTGCCACTACTGCTAACCCACAGCTGTATTGGGGTATTTTGAGCCTCTTGTTTAATGTATAAGATGATCCTGTTTTCTGTTACCGGTGATCAGTTTTCACTACCTACATGCTTTTTCTTTTCATTAAAATGCTTTATTGCCAATGCTTTCCAGGAAAAATCTGGTTTCTTGTTAAGGCTCCAAATAAAATTCTAATGTTAATACAATTTCAAATAAATCACCTATTTCTTTTTCTGTTCTTGAAGGCTATCAACAATTTCTGTATTCCAGAATCCCATCTCTGCAATATTAATGCTGCAAGAAAACTCTTTGAGATATTTAGTGATTAAATAGTCCTAGTACTTAAATGCATCTAAGAGGATTATATACACAAACATATAAAATTTAAAAATATTGACATAGCTTCTACTACTCATTTTGAACAACCCACTTAAACCTTAGCCTTGATTCAGTTTGCAATATGCCTTGCAAAGCAGTATTTTCCTTCTTTAAAACTCCCCCAAGTGATATTTACACCTTAGTGCTTTTAAATATATTTCCTGTTTAAGGTAATTTATAATATTTTAAATTATGGTTGCACAATAAACAAACTTGCAATTAATTTACATGATACTTGTCATTGAAAACTGCAGTCATACCAACAATGACAGTGTTTGAACCTTTTTAAGTTGGTAGCATATTTGAGTCTAATCTGCTAACAAACTTAGAGAAAACTACGTATTCAGCTAAAACACAAACTTTTGTGGTTTTTCTGATTCACTCATATGCAGAGTTTTGTGAAATTGCTTCTACTTTGGCGTAGTGCCAACCATACATAACGCTGATACCGAACACTTCAAATACTGAGAACTTGATGAACTCCTATATCACCCAAAAATCACAAATGAGAGAAAGAGTATTTTCAAAAAGTACCTGTAGACACAACATTGGTGGCATGGTTGGAGACCTGCAAGCACTCTGCAGCGCTGTGATGCATGATCAGAGGCAGAGAGGGAGAAGAGTCCGAATTCAAGGGCACAAAGGTGTCTGAGGAAGCAAATGCTTGGCAGCTCATACCCTCCTGGAGGCAAGAGAGCCGCCTGCCCCGTGTTCTACCAGAGCAGATCCTGCAGGATTAATGGCACCTCAAACCCTCTTCCAGGATTTCACCTGGATATACACACAGAGGAGGGCTCTGCAGCACAGGGAGGTCGTGTGCAGGTATTTATACCACTAGGAAATCCCTTTATCCATTTTAATGTTCTTTTCCCAGCAGTATTGCTACCCTGCCACAGAGCCTCCTTCCTTCCCACACAAACACAATACGTGTCCAATTAATAGGGGGGTGGGGGAAGAAGAGGGAAACCAGAGACATGATTTGACAGATATTTTCAATTAGGGCTTTTGTGAAGGACAATGATCAGGAAAAAAAAAAATAAAAGTATCGTCTCCAAAGTCAGCGGCAACAGACAAGTGAGTTTAATACTAAGTTTCCACAGTTAACACCTGCCTCCAAAATCTCATCCAGGCAATTGTCTGGAAGGCAACCTGTCTGAGAGCTCAAACAGAAGCCTGCAGTGGTCAAGAACCTCTAGTCAAATAATGTGAATTAACCTAATTCCCAGCAGTTGCACAGTGATCATTTGCCTTAACCTATAGCAGTATAAATCAGAGATGTGTGATATGAAGCAGCTGTATCCAGAAAGAAGTTTTTGGACAGATAGCTTTACATAAGCATGATGTGCTAAATGCTTATCTAAAATCAACTCTTGACAGAGTCCACAGTGTCAGTTAAAACTCATTCACAGTTCCTCCTATTAATTTATACTACTACAGCATCTAAAGACTTCTCCAGAAGATCTAAGCAAAACCAGGATCCTTACTCAAAGAAGACAAGTGATATTTTGACATGAGACTGGAATTATTTTGGAGCATTAAAGAGCATACAGGTTACCTTAAAAATTATGAAAATTTCTGCAGTACACCATAGTCACATATTCTATGTAGAGGCAATAAAAGTGGGCTTGGTTTGGTTTTCATTACCAAAGATGTTTGGTCATATTTTATGTGAAGATGACCATTTTTTTGTGTGTTTCATATTCCAAACTGGGTTAAATGTCTGAACTAGAATTTCGACAACATCAACTTCAGACACATGAGATGAGAGCAATCATACTCGTTATTGCAATATTTTTCATGTGTTATTGCAATATTTTTCATGTGTTATTGCAGAAAAGTGGTGTTGCATTGAGCCATTCTGTGGAATCCTTTATATTATCTTTAAGTGTGCTTTGGGAAAGGCTGTGTCTAAGATTGTTAAGAAATTTCACAATTACTGTATACGGCAAACTGCAAATGTGCTTTCAAACTGGAAAATATACAAAAAGATCACAATAATTATTGTAATATTATGGAAGATACTGTCATCAAATGAACTGCATTACTCTGGGCTTGGCTCAATGTATCCTAATGCCTGTGGATTCATATTCAAGAATTATTTTAGTTATTTCACCTCCTTTTCTCCCTCAGCAAGGGGAATGATAAATCTACCAGGGGCTCCCCTTCAGGTACCAGAGTTTTGAAGCCTTGGAGAAAAAGAATAACTTTACATCCCTGTCTTTGAGAATTCTTTTTCCTCAAGTCCCAACAGGTATCACTGTAGACAGCGATTCAGTAAAAAGAAAATTTACAGTTTCACTGTAAACTCATGCCTAGATGCAAAGAAGTTGTAGCCTGTCCCCAGGTACAAGATGGAGCTCACTTGCAGATTTCCATTTCTTCCCGAGGTCAGGAGACTTATCCAACTTTGCCCAGGTGCTCAGGCTGTCCAGACCTATGGAGTTCATTAGAGGGAGTGGTTGAGGTTTCATGGATGTCGCTCATCCACAGAAGCTGGGAACTCATCGGGACTGGGAAAGTAAATTCAGTCAGGACTCACAGGGCACTGAACTTTCCTTCAGAGTGCAGTATAAAACTGTTCTGTGACACCATTCCAGACAGCACCTCAAATGAGTTTTTTCATGCCCTGGCTATTCATTGTTGTGTTTTATACTGCTGAATAAAAAAAGAAAATTCTAATTTTGCGTGTTTGTGCTATATCGCCTACTTCTTGCTAATAACTTTATTATTTTTTATTTTGATTATAACCAAGTTTCTGTAGTTGCATTCAGTTTTAAAAAAAGGGTTTTTTGCATAATTTTTGAGGACTCTGGATGGCTCAACTATTACCAATACTGGAAAAACATCACATTCATCAGAGCTCATTTCGAACACGGGGAGCATTGTTACAACCTCTCTTAAAGCTTTTTTACAACCCTCCGTGGATGCTGTGGTAAGGCTGCAGACTGCCTGACCCAAAGTTACCCTATGGCTCCATATATTGTAATTTCTTGGTCAGTTTTCAGACTCTGCCTCACAGCACACAGTTCAGCTTGAACTGGCAGGAATTTCGGCCCACTGAGTGAAAGAGGTCATTCCTTCTCTGCACTTACAAGCGCCCTCAAAAGCTCAGTGGGAGTTTTCTGCCATGAAACCCAGACCCCATTCTCCATTTGGATGGTGGTGTGATGCTGGTGAATGTCACAGTAAAGTCCATCTGCTTCCTGCTGAATCCTCAGTTAAACTGGCCTTTTGGGGGGTCAATTACTTCTACGAGGAGGATGGGGGGAAATGAAGATTTAATGACTGAACCTTTTTTACACTGTCCTTTATTGGATAATTCTAGGCTTACCTTAATATCTTGCTTTAGATTGACTCGAATCCATATTCCATGTTAGTAGACTGATTCTTTGCCCCATAAATCTCTTTTGATTGAATCCCAAAATAATGAAGAAAGCCATCAAAAACCTATTGGGGCTTTTTAAGACAGCATTAAGCCATCTGTTTTAGTGGCAAAAAGAGCCCTTCATGTGGTTTTCTCAGCTCAGAAATAGCACCTTATTGTAAGATCTCAAGTCTGGCCAAGAGACAGGCAGGGAAAGCACAGTCATTTTTCCTCCACAGGAGCACAGCATTTCTGTTTCCCAAGAGATGATTCCATGCTGGTCAACAACATGGATTTCCAGTCTCACCTTTGCAAAGAGCAACAAAATCACAGAGAAAATCTGGCACAGTGCAAGTCTTGGCAGTATCATTCATTCATTCGTTCTCCCAGGTCTCCAAGACCTTGTGTAGATAAATTGAAAACTATAAGGCTTGTTCAAATAAAGAGCTTGCAGAGATGGAAGTCTCTACAAGCCTAACCACTATGATAGTCCTGCAGCTGAAATAAATATATCCCACTGAAACAGTCACTCTCTTGTATATTTACACTCTGGAGAGCTTTGTGTGTGTGTGTATATATACACAAATCCCAATAATGCATCTCAGAGAACTTGCTGTTCTTTGAAGAGTGAGCTTCACTTTTGCCTTCACTGAACACTAAGTGGGGGATCTTCAACTCTTTTTTTTTTTTCCCAATAATACTGCAATTTGCCTCCTGTCACCCCATACACTTTTGTACAACATTCTTATGTGTCAATATTCACCTGTCACATTTCATTTTTATTCAGAATACTGAAGTTTGCAGGTTTTAACTCCCTAATTTCATGGTTAGCTTTCACTGGGTTGGGTAAAGGCTATAAAACTGCTCTAAAGATCTGAACATTTCTGCACATTTACACAATTCTTCCCCTTGTTTTTGCTATTCAGAAAGTCCTTGAACTGGAATAACTGTGCTCGTGTTATTGAAATCCCCACAAGGCAGAGGGATATCACAGATCCATAGTTTACTTCCCACACTGTAAGTGAAAAAGACATGTCTAAGTGCATTACACTGTGCACAGGAAAAAAAAAATAAATCTCCTTTCTTAGGTAAGACACAAAATGAGTCACAAACTGTCAGTGTATGCCATGGATAGTTTGATTCACAACTGATGGGGAGGGAGGGAGGATTAAACATTTTCAAGGAAGACACTTTCCCAGGGAGAAGCACAATGCAATTTGCTTTTAAAAACCTATAGAAAGCTTATCCATTCTTGCTGCCAAAGTCTGGCTCACTGGAGTCTGAGTAAAAAACATGTGTAATTGCATTAGAGCACACAAAAGCCTTAAAGCCTGATTTAGACTGCGTGGGACTACTTGATAAAGAGCAAAAAGAACGTAAGATTACTTGTTTCTCTGAGCCACCTGTCCTTAACTTTAGATCGCCTCTGCAGAAAAGAGCCCCCTGAACGTGCAGCACGGACATGATCTCTTATCTGCAGGGAAAGGTGGTGTTCCCACGGCTCTCAAACAACAACCTGAGCCTGGGCAGCAGCTCCCATCATAAAATATGACTAAACTTATCCACAGGAGCTACAACCTGAAATAACAGATCCAAATACCACTGCTTTTCTTTGTGCTCCCAGCCACAGTGGTGCTCCTCAAAATGATGCACATTGCAAATACGCTGGTGGAGACCCTGCCACTTGATGGAAGTGATCCAAGCTCATTCCAGCCTTATTCCAGTGAAAAACAGGGTAGGATCGTAAGTACAAACAGTTGGCTGGGACCAGACAGGGGACATATACCAGGAATTAGTTCAGTCAAGTATGTGGGGAAAAAAATCAACTTGTACTTAACATCTTTAAAGCATTTACAAAATATTACTGCTGACAATGATTTCACATTTGTTAAAGGCCAGGTTTAAAACTCACATGTATTACAATTGACTAATTTTCAGTTTTTTCAGGACCCCGTAACAACAACTTCAGTAACAAAAGTCTTTTCCCCCACGGTTTCCTTTGGAAAATCAGAACTTTTCCACACAGAGAAAGAAATTTATATATCCAGTTACAAATTTAAATCTGCACAATGCAATTTCTAGAAATCTAACTTTTCAGAGAGTGCTTTTATTCTTCTCCAAATGACTTCTTTCCATTTTTCTTATGCCATTTCAGAAAGGGGATCTGCAACCCCAGGAAGTTTTCATCGTGCTACAGTAGCCAAACCATTCATTCTTTCCCAGTTTTGCTTTCCAAGGCACAAGACAAACATTGCGTTCACAAAGCTTTGGTAAATATTCCTGCACACAGAATGCAGTGCAAATGGTACTGTGAATCTTGCACGTGCACTTTAAAGGTCCCTTCACATAACATAAAAGAGAGCAAAATATGCATCCCCTGCTTCTCAGTTTATACTTTCATTAGCAAAACACTTTTCCCCCAAATTCAGTTAATCAACAAGTCATGTTTATTTAAAAACTAAGTAAAAGAGGGGGCAAGAAAGGAAATAAGGTGAATTGACCATTTCCATATCTGAAATGCTGCAGAAGTGCCCCTTTAGACATATCCTGAGAAAACACAGAGATGGAAGGAAGAGAAAAATTGAATGAGTGTAAGTACAGCATGGCAAAAAAGTAAAGGAAATTAACATGACTTAAAGGAGGCAGCTTGCCAGGGTAAAGTTGCTAACCCAGATTTCTGAGATCACAAATCTGGCCCTAGAAAATGCCTTGGTACCACCCAGGTCAGCCATTTGATTATCTATCACATTAATACTGAAATTCATCAACATTACACATCACCTAAGAACAAACACATCATCTACCACTGCAGACCTGCTGTGAATTTGTCCTTTTACTACTAAATCTGGCAAGGAAAGTTTCAGTCAGAAAAGCCAGAATCTAATCAGCAGTACAAGCTAGTACTGCTAGTGCCCTGCTCACAGTGTAAAAATCTACTGAACACAACTTCTTCTTAGAAACTGGGCTTACGTAATCAAGCAACTGAATGAAAAAATGACAATGAACAACCCCACACATACTTTTCTTGAAAGTACCTTTCACTTGATACGACCCCAAAAGCAAAATTTCTTTTTAGTTCCCAGACAGGGTATTGAATACCAGCCTCACCATCTCTTGAAAGGATTTCAGAAATTTCCTTGTAGAGGTCAAAAAATCCTGAAAGGTTCAGAGTATATTTAAAGGCTCAAAAATTCTTCCATGGCTGTTTACCACAGCCAGGTGCCTTTGGCATCACAGCCTGTGCCACCTTTGAACAACTTGCACCTTCTGCATTTTCCTGGGAAACAGAGCTGTGTGTTGTCAGTGTTAGTCAAGCCCTTGGCTGGTCACGGAAAAGTTTCTGCTATAGCAAGACCTCATGAGCATGTCCACGCCACATATGTGACCCTACCTGCAGCTCTTAACAATTAACTTAATTAGAAGGAATAACCAAGAAAATTTCCTAGCCCAAGTACTTCCTAAAAGCTGCCAGCACCTTTCCATGATTCACAGGCAGAGGTGAGTGTGTGCCTCACACGACCAAGCCTCTCCAGGGAAGCGTGAGGGGCACTTCAGACACAACTGAAATGAGTTTCTGTGAGACTGATTAATACTTTTGCCCATTGCTCGATTTTACTGGAACCTTGGGACAAGGATGTGGTAAAATTCACAGGAAATGTACTGAATAATGAGGATGCTCTTTTTTGTCCCCCTTCTTCTCCCTCTGGAATAACAATCAGCGTCTGCTGTGCTCATCTGCTTCCCTTCTGCTCCGTGCCTCCTGTCCCTACTCCCCACTCCTCCCTCATTATGTGTCACAGGAAAGAGAAACTGGATGATATGTTCCCTATTATATTTGGAGATCTGACCAGCAGAACTGATGAACCGTTTTCAGCTCTGAAATTGTTCTAAAACTAAAAGCAGAATCTTCAGTTTCAACAACTTTGACATAAAAACAAATCAACAAATTTAAATGGAATCTTTCAGCTTTGATAACAACTCATTCAGAATTTCAAAAATTGTATCAAAGTTCTCTCCTAATGTTCTGGGCATCTTTCATGAGATTTCATAATTTTTAATTTTTTTTTTTTTTTTTTTTAACTACCTGAGGTTATTTTAGAATATCCACATTTTTTGGATCTGCAGCATTGTGAACGTTGTATGAGGTAAACAGTACAAACAGAATAAACTGTGGGAGAAAAACTTTCCAGAAACTGCAACCTTAGACATCAGCTCTTTTGGAATTAATGCAGATTTGTTATAATTTATACAGTGTTACTTAATAAGATTTACAGTAGTAAAGGCACAAGATAAAAAGGAAATCTGTGGGTTTTTTTTTAAATTCAATTGAACCTTCTGAAGTCTGGATTTTAATTTTTTTAAACAACTTTAAAACCTTAGATCACAACCTGTGCAGATACATTTTGCTCTTTTTTACCAAGATAACTGTAATGTTCATAATTCAACCTGTAAATTTATTTACATTCCTCTGAGTCCAGTCTAACGAAAATGACAGCAACAATCAAGTAGGAAAAAACCAAACAAAACAACCTCAAAAAGACTGAAATTAATTCAAAATATTAGAGCCACACTGTGATAACTTCACTGAGCAGTGAATTAAGCAGTAAACATTCTCACAATCCTTCAGAAACATTACTCAGTAAAAGTACAAGATGTGGGCTAAGTGGGACTGTCTAATTTGCTGAAATGATTAGTGATGAGAACTCAATTATTCCTGTATTCATGGAGCTAAGGGATAGAGTAATGCCACTTTCTCTCATTATCAGTGTAAAATAAAGGTCATCAGCTGGTTACAAAGATCAAAACCTAAAGGACACCATTATATGAGCTCCCAGAAAATCCTGGTCATCTATATTCATCCCTGAACTTTGCCTGCACACACTGCATGGATGAATATTACTGTCTTAGACAGACAAACAGCAGCAGCTCAACACGGTCAGCAGTTTTGTGTTTCATTACCAAACAAAACATCTTGCCAGCAAAGTGATTTCATTAGCATATTCAAACCACTGGCTGGCTCAGTCTGAAGGTCATTTAAAATTCCTTGAAATACGAGATAAAATTTTAATTCTTAAATCTCATGTAACATTTAAAATGCATTATTCTTTAGGAAAGTATCTCATAACTCTCGCTGAAAATTTAATCCACACAACTCGATTAATCATCACCAAGCAGTGTTAAGACTGGAAAGCGCACCTTCTCAGGAGAAGAAGAATCATCGTAGAGCGTGATTTTTGCCCTTCAGTGTCTCCTGTCATCTAAAGATCTCGTTGTTGTCCCCAAAAGGTATTGCTGGAATATTTTGGGTGAGGAAACCATGTGTTAAGCAGCTTGCCCAAGGGAATACGAAATCAGAGGCCAGTCTGGGGATAGCAGCCAGACCTGTCCATGACATTTTGTTCAGTCCTTCACTTATAAAACTGTACAGCTTTTAAATATATTCCTGTTCCATGGGGAAAAGTGTGAAATCTCTCACTAGGCTGAGATAAGAACTCAGAAATTCCACCTGCACTTTCTGGTGGTGTGTCTACAGGCAAAGCACCAAGTGAGTCCAGTCTTCAGAATTCAGAAGCCACTATCTAAAATCTGAGCTGATTCAGTCTCCAGGCAAGTTGAGAGCTCATTCTCTCCTTTCAAATATGAATGAGAATGGGGGTAAGGGAAAGGGGGTTTCTGACTGTTTTAAAGGTGAGAAGTGAAATTATGTAATTTGTATATGCACCCCTCTTAAAATATTGTACAGGTAAGAAATGGAAAGGAGGAACTTCCCAGAGCAAAACACAACTCAAACAATACTGATGGAGCAATTGCTATTTACCACTTGCATGGGTGTAGAAGAATTACTTACTCTTTGAAAACATTCAGATGTTTTCATTTCTCCCCAAGGCAAATATTTAATGCTTCTCCTCAGAACTGTGTCTACAACCCTTCCACAACATCACCACTGCTAAATCCCTTTGAAGAGCCCAACCACACAGACACCACGGAAAGAGGCAGGAACAACAGGGCTTTGAAATTCCCTTTTAAATCCCAGCGCTGCACTTGTGCATACACATTTAACATATGGCATAAAGCTTCTCTCCATCAGCAAGTGTTCTGACCTGAAGGAGAAGATGTTTAAAGCAAACACCACGCCATTTTCCAGGTGTTAAAACAAACAAAAAAAAGTACAACTGAAATACATATATGGGAGGTGGGAAGCAGAAGACGGAGCCCTTCTGTTCTTTACTTAGACTCACTCCAGGGAAATGAAATCCTATGTTTAACTCAACAGCATTTAGACCTTTGAAATTCCCATTTCTTCTCATGCAGAGAGAGCAGGAGAAGCTGTGGCTAAGGAGCCTGATTCTCAGCATGGCTCAATCATGAGTGACCTCCTGCTTTGCACCACACTCGCAGCTGCCCTGCGATGGTGGAGGTGCAGGAGGAAGGCCACCACATCAGGAAGAGGCACAGTGGGCCAATTTCCATCTGCTCCAGGACTGCTGGCCAGCCTGTGAGGCCACAGGGAGCCAGGGAGCATCAGTATGAGCCACACAATTTACTGGGAATTCCCTTCTGGAGGGGGATTTTTTTTTCTTTCCAGAGCAGTCAAGCACTCCCCAGCTTGTTCCTCAGTGCCTCAAGGAATGGATGCTTCCAGGCCATACCCTTTTCCTTCACCTTCCAGTCCATGACCATCTCAGGACTGCACAGCATCTCAGGAGCTGGGCTTTTAATGAGATCTCTGTTAGAACATTCTTGCAAAAGATGCTTTAATTCAGGGGACTCTCAGAGTACAGAGGACAACACACAAAACCCAGGGACTTTAAACATGGTTTTTCTCTGTGCACTCCTTCCTTTGTGGGCTAGGATTTCATCAGAGTGAAATCCCTCCACTTGTCACTGCAGCCTTCCCTGGCAGGGGAAGGAAAATGAGCACAACTGACCACCATCCCCTACACCTTTTACATCATTTACCAGGATATTGCAGTGGATGGGGGGAAATAAAGGAGTTATTGCAAGGAAAACATAAGCCAACCCTTGCTGTAACTTAAGACTTAACAGGAATAACGTTCTTCATAAGTCACTGTCAAACTTGGGTTTCTTTTACAATAATAATAATAATTATCCATGTGTGATGCTGAACAACAAGTCAGCAATGCAGAGGATTCTGTGCAGACTACATGCTCCAAAAGGGTTATACACAGGAAAATACTAACTTTTCCTAACCACATACCGGGACCAAGGCAGTGCAGATATCAGAATAAAAGGAACTCCTTAACCACATAAGACTGCCTAATGAAGAATTCCAAGAGAATTCCCCTCCCCATTCACCCTCAGATCAGTATGAAGGAGTATTTTCAGAAGCAAGGAGGAAGCAAGCACAGCAACAGGATTTGTAAATAGCATCTCTGAGTTCGTCCTGGTCTCAAGGTCTTTTGCTGATAACGGTGCCGTGATCCCACCACTGCACTATGAAACATATTTGCAGGTGTGCACTTCAGACCTCAAGAAACTTCAACAAATAACAAATCTAAAATAAAATAAAAGAAAAAAAAAAAAGAAAATAAACCAGCCACTTTTACAAACCTTCCTATAACACAACTCATCATAAGGCACAAGAAAAACCTGAAGCCACACACATGTACAAAATATGTTATCCTGCAAAATGTAATTCAGCTGAGTGCATCTTCCCAAAGCTCCCTGGATGATCAAACAGACATGGAAATTTTTCCCTTTTCTGTTACCTTATTACTTCTCTTGTTTCAGACATTCTTTCCCCCCGATTGGAAACTGTCTATAATTCCCTTTTCCAAGCTCCCTCCAGCTACTCAGTTGATTCAACCACATGGTGCAAAATGACTTACATTGAAGAACGTGTTTTTCTTGTTGCCCAGTAAAACTTAAAACTACTAGGTTGAACAAAAACATATTAAATAAAAGGTTGGCATATCTGAAAGAAAGTTTGCATTAGCACAATTTTTTCAGAGATTAGGCATTGTCTAGCCTGTTTATATTTAATTAGAAGTGAATTTGTGTGTTGTATTACTGTATCTTCAAGGGAAATAAAGTAAAAAAAAAAACACATCTCCTGTCACAAAACTGTAGTAAAGGAAAAAAACATCTTCATTTTCTCTGCACTTAGCAATTATTAGAAGCAGATCAGGGTAATATCCCCACATTCCATTTACTTTTATTTGACACTAGTTTTATAAAATATAAGCATAATTTTTCCAGAACTTCCCTTTGGATTTTCTCAGACTGACTAAATATCTACTTTCCCTGCAGGAGAGAGGTTTCCTTAAACTGAATAGACACCAACTTTCCAATTCCAGCTGTGTTGGAGCTGTTTAAAATATCTGGTGAATTACCTTTGCAGAGAGCACGCAGGTGTTTGCCTCCCTTTTTGCACCCAAAACACAGAACAAAAGAAACATGAAATCAGATCTCCTTTCTCTGTTCCAGCACACTGAGAGCATGGTGACTTTTTAAAATGCCTGGAGGGGGAAAAACCCAAAAAATAGTTGATTTTTTTAACATCCCCATGCTGATAATATTCACGGCTATTGGTATTTATTGGTTTTTTACAATCGTCATACAGATCATCAGCCGAGCAACCTGAATGATGAATTAAGTCCTTACAACTAAATTATACTTCTGCCCTTTTGTGCCTGTTCTATACCAGCCTGAAACAAATTATCTTTGAGTCCTCAAAAGATTTAACAGAGATTAACAACGTTAATTCTATTTAGCAGAGAAAGATAACTAAGAAATAAGGAATTATAGAAAAAACATACATTTACATTTCTAGCAACGGCTATGGTAACTTCTCATCTCCACATAGCAAACACGGTACCTGAACAGAAGATTTCCACAAAGCCATCTCTTAATCTCTTTCTTAATCCAACGCTCAGCCTCATCTTCGTGTTTGCAAAACATAACCACTTGTTCTTTTTTTCCTCAGACTGTTGAAATCCTGTCCATATCACCTACAGAATATTCTTCTAAATGAATAGCAAGAGGTACTCCCAATAGCAAGGCATTTATCAAGAGGCAACAAACTTTATATAGAGAATAAATAAATTTATAAAATGAATAGTTCATATCTAAAGAGAGAACTAATTGATATTACTAAGTGCCTCCACCTGTCAGAGGATTTTATTAATAGCTTCGCTTTAAATAATCATTCTTAGATAAAGATTGCTTATTTAATTTTCACTGTTTGGTCAAATGTTAAAAAATTATATAAACCACCAAATTATCACACCGGGTTTTGTTTGTTTCAAAAATATCCACTTGGTAGGGAAATATACCAGTGTGATATTAGAAAGGAATATTAGAAAGGAGTTATATGCTGACACAAAACTATTTGCCACAGAAAAGGGAAGCAATTTTAGCGTGACTTTGGATTTAAACACATCAAAAATCCAGAGAGAATTTCCACGTTCTTACATTAAATGGCATAGTAAAAAATAAGGCTACTCATCTAAAAGAAGTTGTGGCAGCATGTTTTGCTCTCGGAAGGTGACTGCTGCAAGATCAGTATTTTTCTATGATCAAAAATTGTCTTTGAAACATAGGAAATCCATGAGAAAAAGGGAAAAATCTTGCAATATATATCTATTTATATGCAAATGGATACACATAACTTACAGCTTTGCTTTGGACAGAGGGATGGAGCTGATCGTGTGCTTATATTACACTAACTGCTGAAATTCAGAAGCTGTTCAATATCTGTACTGCCTCCTTCAAAACTGAGATATTTTTTATTTCCACAAAAGGACACTCTGAACCAAGAGCTTCATAGTTTTCATTAGTATTAGCAATTTTGAGTAAAGCTGAAGAAACAAAAATATTATCAAAAAAAACTAGCAGAGTGGAAGTCATAAAATAAAAATCCTTGGACACATTTTGGTCATATCAGTAAGCACAGAACGTGAGACGCATACCCTGATACCAGGGCAGGACAGGAGAGGGTTAGGTCAGGATAACTGGCACAGATTATAAATATCCATTTGTCAGGCAAGGTTTTTTACTGTTCTTCTACCAATGCAAATTAAATCTGGGTTAATATTTGAAGTAATAGTTTTTCACTACTGCAAAGAGGAAAATACTGCTGAAACCTTCCATTCTGAAAGTCTGCCACCCTTTTGTGTTCTCTGGTAGTGAGAGCTCTTGCTTTAAATACGATACTTCAAAACATGTTTCAGAAGTGAGCAAGAGTTGAAGTTCAGTGTGATGTCTAAGTGTTATCTTTGAACAAAGCTCACTGAGGAATAAAATTTATTTATGCAACATACAAAACTTTCTTAGCAACTGCTCCAACACAATGATCACAAAATTAAACTTACTTAATATCCATTAACTTTTAGATTTCTAATGTAAACTACACATTCATTTAAACTGCCTCTTAGCTCCTCAGAAACACTCTTCCCTGCATTAAATTTTTGATTTTTTTTTTTTTAAGAACTAGTTACACACATGATGATCATCAACACCACTACAGTGGTCTATGAGAAAAAAGATGCTCAGATACTTCAGTATGAAGATCACCTCCAGAAAAAGCATGGACCTATGAACACATGTGACAGGCAAACTTTCATATCAAATAACTAGGAAAAAATTGGAATTTGGGGTTAAATGAAATAAACTGAAACATTAAGTAATTGCTTAGGGTTTTTTTCTTAGCAATTGAAAAATAGAAGAGCAACAAACCTATTTCAAAATTCATCTTTCATAAAAGGAAGTAGCTGGCAGCATTCATTATGTCTTGAATGGCGGATTTTACAACACATTCTGTCTAAAGAAAAAAAAATTAGCATAAAAATGAATCACTTGTTGTGAAGACACCAATTAAAAAAGGTTGCGTGCTTATGCACACACACACACACACACACAAAAACCTCTGCATTGTACTCTTTCCATAGCACTGGTTTGAATTTCTGGCACATCAGAAATCAAAAGTAATGCTTCTTTGTGTCAGCAGGCATTTTATATCTCTATTCAGACTAAAGCAGAGTGGATAAATTATTGCTCTAATAGTCAATCCAATGTCCATCTCTATGTAGATTTCACAGTTTTTCCATAGAGCCCCACAAAAATTGCCCCACAGACATTTTAGGTGTTCATTTGCACCATTACTCCTTTCATCTAAGAATAACAGAGGATAAAATAATTCAGCAAGGTTCCAGTGCTTAAATTCAATCAGATACCATAAAACTTAATTATAGGTCTGTTTCATTATCTTCTCGTTTGATTATATGTCAGCTTCAGGCAGAAGCAACAAATTCTTTGTACTGTGCCAGCACCCAATGACCCCACAATCTGAGGAATTGGTACCCAGGAGTTGGTAGAAGCATCTCTTGAGAACTGAGGTCAAGATTCACAAAATAATGAGTGATAGTGAGAAATGGAGACTGATATCAGCCAGCTGTTGACCTCCTGCTTTAGCAAGTGTCCGCCACCTCTTCTTTCCCAACATCACACACAAGTTGCTCTGTCTGAATACCTCTCCTTCATAAAACGCAGGTCAAGTTCTTAGAATTTCAGGCCTTCAGTGGTAATTATTTAGGTTGTTCACAGAGAACAATTTGCCTTCTCTTCCACCCTTATTGTACAAGTGAGTGTGAACAATAAGCTCCTAAAAAAAAAAAAAAAAGTCCTATCTTCAGGGAAACTTTTCTGATGTATTGATAGGTCAACTTGAATTGTTTATCACAGATCTCAGAGTTACAGGCAAATCAAAGCATTTATCTGCTCTATCCTAGGCACACACTTTATCTGCAAAGTCAAAACTGAAAGTGTGGGTACCTCAAAATTAAGGATGCCTTCACCTAATCTCTCCAAAATAAACATTCTGGGGAAGGCAAAAACATGTATGCTGTTCTCTGTTGATTCTTTATATGTTTGACCTCTTTTTGTCCTGTATTCTCTAGCCTGCCCCTTTCTCACATTCCCATATCTCTGTCTCATCATCACCGCTTATCACCTTCTTGAAGATATTAACAAATATGGATTATCACATGCTTTTAACCTGCAGAGGTTTGAGGAGTTTTGTTATTGTGGAGGAAGTTACTGTATTTTTTATATTATTTCACTGACCATGCACAGACCAGTTTCCAAAGGTACGTTAAAAGACACCACTCCATATTCCAAATTTTGAGCATGGAGATAAAGAGATACAATTGAAAAGATGCTCTTTTTTTTTTGGTTTTGGTTGGGTTTTTTAAAGATTATCAAAGCAATTTTCTCTTCTCTCATAAAAGAGGAATTGGTGAAAATGTCCTTAAGTTTTCATCTGAGACTCTCACTAAGCATAAAAAATTTGATCCTGAGTTGTCAAAGGCAGGCAACTACAGATAGCAACACACAATAGACAAAGGCCAGGGTAGCCTTAGCAACAGGTTATGGCTCAACGCTTTTTGAATGGATAAACTTCATTTTTTCAAAGTCTTGAAAAAAAGAAAAAAGACATTCAAATGCCTTTAAGGAAACTGCTAAAAGCCAAGGAATCACCTGCTCCTTCTCCAGTGCCCACACATCTCAACAGGAAGGGTGGGGAGAGAAGCAGAAAACAATTCTTTTATAAACTGAGGGAAGAGAGGAAAAAAAAATCCAAACCAAACTAAAAAAATAAACCACAAAAACAAAACAAAACAAGAGGGGTCCTTCTGTGCTCCCTGTCCTTATACCCATGCAGAAAAGAGAAGTAGGTCCCCTTGCAGAACTGTCCCATGAGCCCATATCCACCTGAAAATTAATTCTGTGCTGCTTAGGATCAGAAGAGAGACATGGAAAATGGGATGGAGCAGGAGCAGAAAGCACAGACTTCATGACCTTCAGTAAAACCACTCTGCTATCTCAGGTCCCCTTCAAGCACCAGCCCTGCAGATCCTCACCCCTCACATTTGGGATGTCTCCCCTTCCCTGCAGCTGCCACAGGGATGTCTCAGACCTCACCTATGCCCAGCTCCCCTTCCCAAGTTATCAAACTGCTGCTCAAGCAGCAGATGGCAAACACTCCACAGGGTTTTACACCAGTAACTGCCAGGAGCCAGCTGCTGATTCTTGTGCTGTGCCAAAACCCACGTTATGCAGAAGACAATGAGATTAGCTCCTGAGGCAGGCTGGCAGTGGCCAGCCCAGAGCCGTCACACACCCCACACCTTTTGGAGCAGAGAACATCTCCTCACCCCTCTGGTGCTATCTGCCTCTGAATTTGGACGTGGCTATAAGCTTTAAATGCCCACGTGGTGCAGAAGATCTTCGAGGCAGAAGAGGTGCTGTAGGCAAATGGAGCCCCTGGAGCAGGGAGGGTGCGAGGACAGGGGTTGCAGCAGCACTATCAGTGTGACAACTTGCAAATCACCACAGTGTGTGTGTTTGGGCTCGAGATAGAAACAACAGAGACTTTTAGGTGGTCATGCCTAATTCCAGGAGGAAATCCAGAGCCCCTACCTCTGCCTGTCACCTTAGTCACGCTCTGGAGAATGTTACATTGAGAAACTGGAAAAGGAACAAGAAAAGCATCCTCCTCAGACAAAATAAAGGCTGTGTATTATAAGATTTCTTTGCATGCCGACTTCAACTCTGGGCATAAAAACCTGCTCTTTTCATCCCGACCAGCTTTTGAAATGCATTTCTGGATGAGCTCTCTAAAGATGCTATAGGCAAATTGAAAACTTGGAGTTTTAATGGGATTGCTGAATTCAGGTCTTTCAGGTCACTTTGAAAAGCCAATCGTTAAAGTGGCTAAAAAAAACCTTCAATAAACTAGAACTGAGCCTTGGCACTTTATAAAATTTAAGCGTTGCTCTTTGAATATATGACAATTTGCATAATCTGCAAATAAACCGCCAGCAAACCCACACATAAATTACATTTGAGAAAAACAACAACTGTAGCCACACTCAAAACAAATTTCCAAGACCAAAAAAAAAAAAAGGAAACCATTCAATCGGAGGAAATATTCCTGTAGTTTTGCAGTTAATTTGTGCTTCCGTGGAAGGCAGAAAACCAGTTATGGCTGTTTTTGCCAGCAGGGAGCAGTGCCCAGCAGCCAGCAAAGCATCATCCCAGTTTCCCAGCGGGATGAGGCTGCTGCAGCTGCATTTTGTGTGCGTGCACATCTGCTGGCACACCAAGAGTTCTCTCTCAGTGATACGGATTATTCCAGGTTGGACTACACAAAATAAGAGCAGCTGAGCCCAGAGCTTGGCAGGGGAGAAGGTGCAGTGTGAGCTCAGCCCGACACAGCTGGCAACTCACAAGAATTTACAAGAGTTGATTTGTTCAAACAAATGAACTGTCCAACAACAAGCAGAAACAAACAGCTAACTAAAATACACCCCAAATTCTACCAAAAAAAAAAAAAAAACAACAAAACACCCAAGAGATTGTAAGAAAGATACAAAGCCAGAGGAGCAGAGCTTGGTTTCAGTCCTCTGGCTAGTGATGGGTGGATACCTCAGGGTGGAAGAAAGTACAAAAAACATTTTAGTTGTTAAAATCAGAGTAAAGAATGGGAGGGCAGGGGAAATCAAACGAGCTTGTGGCCAAAGTGGGAGTAATTTTCCATTTATTTTGAAGGCTGATTTCTTTCATTTAACTTTAGAGATCTACAGTGATGCTGCCAGCAGCTGGGCCTGGTGCCTCAGACTCTCTTTATAATCAATAGTGAGAAATAAGTACTTCAGGGCCCAATTGTCTGATCCATTTTTAGACTACATTCTTTTTCTCGCCAGATGAGTTGAATTGGAACAAAAAGTGCCTGTTTCTCTCGACTGACCACAAAACCAGTCCAGAACAACCAGGTTGGACATAACAGGCCTATATAGACATTTTCTCAGTGCAAAGTTCCCTCCCCAGAGCTCTGAAAAGCCATGAACATTTCTTTGCACAATTAACATCACCCAGCCATATGCTTATCAAATGTCTCTCCGTCTCCCTAGAAAAAAAAAAGCACATCTTCAGAAAGGTACTCCAAAGAATAAAACTTTTCTCTAACACTCACAAACCATTTTCATCACCACCCACCCCTCCAATGCTTTTACACCTCTCATACACTGGTGTAGAACAAGAATGACTCCTGGCAAACAGAAAAAGCTTCATGTTTTAATTGCAATAGAAATCAATTTTAATTATGTGACCACCTGTTGAGAGAATAAGTTAACTGATGAGAACTGTAGAAGCCAAGAACAATAAATCAATCTGACTGAGTGAGTAAAGCTGAGAGAATCAGCCTCTAAGTGCTGGATTTAATCCTTTGATGGAAGCATCTCATGTACATCTCTATAGTAAAAATTGTGAGAGAACAACACGAAAAACCTTATTTTCTCATGGGTTAAATTCTCAGGCTTAGACTATGTTCTGAATACAAAGGGTTCAATACTCCAAAATCTTAAAAATCACTGGTCTCAAAGCTATATTTATTTGGTGTCTTGCAGAACTAAGTCATAATTGCTCTTAGATGAGCATATTGCTCACTGGGGAGAAAAGTTTCTTCATTCATGAGGTTTAGCTCAGTACATTTTTTTCTATCTCAGCATAAGCTGATAAACCTGTGGGAATAGTTTAATCCATCTCAATTAATCACACCAAAATTACAGCTCTTTGTCCATTCAGGTTTCAATACAGTATTTATTCTAATCACAGTAACACCTAGCACACACTGTCATCTCATGTGCTGACACTGTGAAGATTCATATTCTGAAGAGAATGCTTAAAGAATCAAATGCTTTAGAACCAGCCAAGTCATGGAATTGTCAGTGAACCGTTCAAAAGACTTCTCATATTGAAAAGTCGAGAGCAAGGAGACAGTGGTGTAGAGTTTTCAATTTCTAAAAGCAGTAGGACACCTCTTACAAATGCAAACACTGCTCAGCACTGATTTACTGTTGTGTAGACAGAAAAAGAATTTCAAACACTGAATACATCTTAACAAGGCCTGAAAAGGGGGCATTATATCACTACAGTGATCATCGTCACAGAATGCCAGAATCATCAAGGCTGGAAAAGACCTCTGAGTTCAAACTTTGGCAGATCACCACCTCATCAACTAGTCCACAGCACTAGGTGAGATTTCCTGTTGTTTCTTGGGCCCTTCTAGGGATGGTGAATTTGTCACCTCCCTGGGCAGTTCATTCCAATATTTAACAAGCCTTTCACTGAAGAAATTCTTCCTGATGTCCAGCCTGAAGCTCCCCAGGCACAGCTTCAGGCTGAGTCTCCTAGCCCGTCTGTCCTTTGTCACTACAGCATTGCTCCCAAACTTAGAGACTGTGCAAGGAACTTGCAGGAAAAACCATCCCAACCCAAGTGTGTGTGCGTGTGTGTTTTGAACTCCAACTCCAGCAGCTGCAGCACCACACTGCTCAGTTCATGTGGTGAATCAATGTCTTAATTTAAGGCCCAGTATTAATGTTCAGTACAGCTGGACACTGCTCTTGATTCTGTTAGCAGCTTAAGCTCCTCATATCTGTCTTCCTTGATATCCTACCAGGCAGGACTGAAAACAGCTTTTATACACAGCAAAAAAACCCAAAAACATAAGCAACAAACCTGTGACCTCCTCAGTTTTGCATTTACCTTCATTATTCTGTAATATTTTTCTTATGCATGGCATCCATATTAATACAGTATGTCTGATGCTTCATCTGATATTCAGTCATTGATTTGGATATTTGTCCACCTGGAAAGACACCAAAAAAGGCAAACCTCTGTACCTCAAGCAGCTGTTTAGTGACCTCATCAGTTCAAGGTTCAGTAAGACAGGATCAAGTCTAAATATATTTCAGTTGATCCCATCTTGGCTGGATAGTGACATTTCCCAATTTTCTTCCAGAATATAGAACATGGGAACAGCAAGGATTGACTCTAACTTACGTGACTGTACATGACAACATCCTAAACTTCTGCTCCTTAGACTGTTCCTGCAGACGGATAACTATCTTTGTGATTTCAAAGGGAATGACTAACTGAAGAAGCTGGGTTTTTTCCAAGAAAGCCCAGTCAGTTTTCTTGCTACTGGAGGGTTACTACCTCTCAGATGGATAATGATTCCTAGTTACAGATCAGGAAAGCAGTGGATGCTGTTAGGCATAGAGGAGAATAATAACCAGAGCTCAGTTACTTAGGAAATCACAGCTTCCCAGGGTTTTAACAAGGAGCACCATCTGTCGTATTTTTACCATTCTGATCCTCAGGTTTCCCCTGCTGAGGATTTCCTTAGATTTGAAAGCTCCTGAACCTTGGCTGTTTTCCCCAACCCTTTCCCTAAGGGATCGCGTTTGCTTCTGCTTTCATTTGTACTGTGATCTCTTCGCAACTTTGAAACCACCAGATTGAGAAACCACCATCCTTTCTGAGCATTGAAAATAGATCTTTGACAGAAATTACTCTCCTGGAAATTCAGTAATATTGTTTGAAAAATAGTACCAGAAGGGTGCATACAGTAGTAGCAATGACTGAATATCTCTGACCCTAAGAACATCTTCTGAAACTCAGTGATTTGGGAAAGTAACCATCTCATGGAGAACAGAATTAAAATTCCAGACAGCTGCACCTGTATCCAGAATGCTTTAAAGAAAGAGAATCAGAAAATGAACACTCCTCAAAAAAATAACTAGGTCTGGTAACCAGGAACTTAATTATAAAACAAGCCTCACTACTTACGAATCAAAAGCTGGATAAAACATAGGGAAATGGCCACAAGGACACACAGAGTAGTGTGTGTACCTGCCAGTCAGCACCTCAGTTCTAGTTGTGCAGGGAATGAGCTGGCTATTCCCCACTAGTCAAGAAATCATGACTCATGGCACACCAGCAGATATGGTCAGTCAAATCTCTCCCTTTATTTCCCTCCAGTTTCGGACATCAGGCCAAAACGTTATCCTGCTGCTCTGCATGGTTAAACAGGGAGAGGGCTCCAGCCCAGTGCACTGAATTGTTTCTGAGCCTGTAGTTCATGGACTGCTGGTGGCTCATAAAACAGAAGGTGGACTGTGAAATGCTTGCCACATCAGCCCCTGCTCCAAATGCACATTCTCATACACAGCAGCAAAGAAAAAAGCAAAACCAGGAATAAATAAAGATAAGACAATGTTCCAGCTTCTGCTTTGTATTTTCTTAGCTAAAAGCAAATGCAGTGGCAAAGCTGCAAACACAGGTGTTTTCTAGAAGGTGAGCTAGTCCACAGAGTTTAAAAAACCAACTACAAACCAAAGAAAAAGTACAAGAGAGTGTTGCCCTTACAGAATGCTTTATAGGCCTCTGGACTTCAGGTCTGTCAAGTCTCTAAAAAATTGCTTTCTATTCAGGAAAACAGTAAAGAAAACACTGTAGAAATAGCCTTCTCTTGAATTGTGTATTAACCTACGCTCACATGTCCATGTTTGTGATATACAGAAATAGAGCCTGTGCTGTTGCCACTGAAACCCATAGATGTTATTCTCAATGCATTCAGAATCTGGACTTTATAAAATCAATTCTTGTGCAAATCAAAAAATATGACTTATGCACTGATTGAAACAGACAGATTGTTTTTCTCCCTCAGCTCAATCCCTATAAGACCAAGTTGTTCCAACTAATTTCCTGACAGGCAGGTATCCAGATCAGGAACAAAACTCAAAATTAACACTGGCATTCTCACCAATGATCTCAGCAGAGATCCAGACAGCAAAGCAGGTTTGCAGGCCATCCCAAATCCAATCCAATATGAATACAGCCCCAGAATACAAAAATAGCATATTCAAGGGAAAAAGCAAAATATTTCCCATCTCTGCATGTGTGTTCCATACTCCTCTAAAAGCTTCAGATTGCAAAGCACCACTCACTGCCTTTAGTGGCAGGGGGAGGAGGGGGGCAACTGACTGGTGGTTTTTAGGACTGTCTTGTACTCTCTGGAAGGGATTTTAACTGCGTGTCTGGCCTTCACTTGCTCAGCTTCTGAAAGGAGGCCTTTATGCTTGACAAGCTCTAAGATCCCTGGATGAAGAGCCATTTGAAAACTTATTTTTTTCAGGAAAGAAAAAAAAGAAGAATTTCAATTTCTCCAATGATTTCTGGTAGGACCCTTACCTATTCTTCTCTTATTTCTATCATTCATATTTAATTACAATTAATAAGCAAACTAGGTAAGGCAAACAGAGGGAAAAACACCTGAGGTAACTCATGGGTGGGATCCCTCAGTGCTACTGAAATGTAGGAACAGGAAAAGTGACATGGGATGAACTCTTGAAGTGTTTTTATGACAAGGCTGAAGTACTCCGCCTCCTCTCCCCAACACACAGAACCCAAAACCCAAATCAACAGGAGCATCTGCTCTTCACCCTTCAGAAGCTGAAATCTGTCCCAGGAAGAGCCCAGGGTATTTTAACTGGCAAAATGGCTCTTCTCTGTTACTTACAAAGCAGCAGAAGCAAAGATTTTGAAAATAGAGGGCAAGCTACATCCTGAACTGTATCTTTAGATTATATAAGACATAAATTTCACGTTACAGATTCAAAAACATCAGAAACGTTGAAATGGTAGTTTCAAAAGACGCTGTGCTCGTGGAAGCAGTGTTTTCATCACAGCACAGCATAAGGCTGGACTTCTAAAAGTTACAAATCCTCTAGGTCTGCATGAGGAGACGAATGTACAAGCCCAGCAGGTCCCCTTGAAGCAGATGCCTCCCAAGTGCCTCTCTGTGCATCCCTCAGGAGCTCAGCTCCTGCCCTTCTCCTTTCCTGGGCCTCTGCTCATTGCCCCAGCGAGAAGGCAGCTCCAGGAGGAGGTGAAGGCAACCCACACGCAGCACTGTGTTTCCAAGCTTCTAGAGCTTCACACCACTGGAATTCAACAGAAATGGGTTTTTGCAGTGCCTTCCCCCATGGCAGCCGCAGAGACACAGCAGTCTGGCTCTGAAATTCCATCAGTGGTACTTCCACATTGTTCGCCTTGACTTCTTCATTCATTTTTGTCATGAAAGCATTGTTCTAGCACTTCGCTTGTTCCTAAAGTCCTTTCAAGGGAGCTGCTAACTTCAGCAGGGGAAAAATCTCACTCCACAAGCCTACAGGTCCACGAATCTGTCTGCATTTTCTGTTTGCTACAGATGAAATGCTCTTTGCTCTACCTCAGAGCATGGGCAGTGATGAGGAAACAAAGCAAAGCAGTAAACACATTTACTACCTTCACTATCATGCAAGTTAATTTTCATAAATATTCAAGCTCAATACTGCAATGATTTCCTTTTGAATGAAAGTCACTCAAATATATATCTATATATATATACACATATATATACACACATATAGACATAGTAACGAAGTTGCATAGAAAATGTTAGATGAATAATTTTTCTGGCTTTTTTTTTCTTTCTTTTTTTCTTCTGTGGTCACTTATATTTGATGTATTTTCTTTAATTTCCAAATGTCATCAACTTAAAAGAATAAAAACACTTTTTTTTTTAAGCAGTGGTTGGTCCAGTTTTTGCCTTTATCTTGTTATAAATGGATATATCAAGATAGAAGCCGCTTTAATACGGAGAATGCTTGCAGGTTTCAAAATGCTATGCTCTGGGTATGCCGACTGTTAAGTTTGTTTAGCACTACATTAGCTGCCTTTTTTTGCCAGTCATGTCCTACCAGGAAATTCTCTATAAATGGAGATAACCCTGCAGAGAAGTTTGTAACAGCTGATGCCAAAAAATAAGCCCACAAAACAACTTGTGATTCTCTTTAAATACAGAAAAATATACTATACAGCCTTAGAATGAATCCTGATTTAATACCAGCTGATTTAATATCAGCAACTGAAATTATGAGCAGCTTCAGCTACAGGTGTCTGCCTGGAGTCATCTTCTGTGTGGGATGTAATAAAAAAAGCAATAAATAAAATTACCTTCTCCACTTTAGAGTCTTAGAACTCCGGGTTTCAAAAATGTTCTTTTTCACTCTCTGAGAGAAAGAATACGAGGTATTTTATTTCGCTGCCCTCTTCATGAGCAGATTACCCTGGCTGGCTTCCCCCTCCCTTGGAGGCATTCTGGCCAACAGGCCACTGAACCCCTCTAGGCAAGGCAGTCCCGAGGCCTGGGCTCTGTCCTCTCCCCCTCACAGGTGCACAGAGGAGACAGGAGGGCAGCCCAGGGCTTCCCATCAGAGGGGCGGCTCCAGCAGCCCAGGGTGGTTCTTGGCTGGGTTAAATTAATGCTTCAGGAAGAGAGCACACATCAAAGCCAGGCTGGATGGGGCTCTGAGCAAGCTGCTCTAGAGAAAGGTGCCCTGAACACAGCAGGGGGATTGAAACCAGATGATCTTTCATGTCCCTCCTAACCCAAGCCACTCTGGGATTCTATGATCAACACCACTTTGGTCATGTTGGCACGATGGAGGAGTGGTGGAGGAAGTTTCAAGGACGGTATTTTCATTTAATTCTCTGGTTAAGCCATTCTCATCAAATTTCTGGGCATTCCAGGTGAATAAATAGGAATTATTTGTGTGTTATATTTTGCTTCTACCGTTTTGGCTTGTGGTACAGACAGCTTTGAATTTGGAGCACCATTTTTTTTCTAGGAATGTCCAGGGTTGTTGCAGAACTACCACACTCCAAGTACAGGGGCAATTTCTCAAGAAAAAAATGGTACTTCCCTGATGCCTAAATGTGCCTGCCACCCAAGAGGAAAAATACCCACTGCTAATCATAGTCTTTGATTTACAAGTGCAGGCTCCTTCTGTCTAATGGATCTGAATTAAAACATTAGTATTTCCCACCACCATCACCACCAAAATAAAAGTAGCTCAAAACTCCAAACAACAAGAAAATATAACAGAACATTCTTCTACTTGTACTTTATAACAATATCATATTTTGTGTTGAAGTTAACTCTACCAAATCACATACATAAGGAACTTAATTCCAGGTATAAAGAGTATGGGCAATGTTACATATATATATATATGGGCAATTATATGTATTTATACATTTAGTAAGGAAAAATCTCTATATTGCTGATGCAGCCTGCCTTATGATGGCACCTTACTGCCAGCAAGGAAAAGTGTGCAGGTGTTCCCCTGAGAAAAACCTAACCACAAACCCAAACACAACACCCACACTACAAACATGCCTGTTTGTTCTGAAGAATATGAAATGACTCCATGCTTTGTCAAAGAGTATTTATTCTCTTGTACTGCCTTTCAAAGAGTGAAGTCATCTCCATGCTATGCAAAAGTAATTGAATAACCCTCAAATTTCACGTGCTTCAATCAAGGTATACCTAAACACTTTCCTTTCTAGCCCAAATCCTCTCTTTTGCAAATGTCATTGTCAAAGCCTCTGCCTCTCATTTTTGTACAACAGACAGCACACCAAAAAAGCGCCACCATGCCCTACTGAAACCTGGAATCCAAACCACATCAAACGTAGCAACATGACTGCATCAGTCAATATATGATGACTGACACCTGCTTCCCAGGCTGTTTATGTTCATGTGCTGGGACAGAAACAGGTGTGTCCAAATTGTGGCCATTACTTTTCGCAGAGATCTCCTACACTATTTTACTCACTTCCCAGAAGCCAAACACACAGTGGTTTTCTATTTCCAACGAGCTCTTTATGTTTAGATGAGCTGTGTCCATCTCCTGTTCACCACAGAGCATGCAGGGAAGGCTCAGGATGGAGGCAAGACAAACCAGAATTTTCCCCTTTACCTTCCTAAACTTGGCTGTGGCCTCAGAGCCTGCATTGAAATGGGTTCACTGCCTACCTTGAAGTGACAGCACGTATTCTCCATAAGCGACACACTAACTCTGTCCAGACATTTCCTAGGAGGTAACAAAGCACTTCACTTGAGTGTTGTTGTGGACTTCTATACATCACAGCTCTCAAGACAACCAGCTACTAATCCCTGCCTTTTGGGTTACGCTGGAAACAGTCAGTAAACACAGCTGGAAAGTGCTATTTTTTAAATTACTACAGGCAGCCAATTTTTTCACCTTCTCTAATGCATATTTCTCCTTTAATTCACTGCTACTGGTGAGCAGATATTACTGTTCTCTTGCATTAGGGTTCCTGTCTCACTCTTTATGGGCTCTCTATACACCGATTTTGAAAATATTATTTAATTATTTGGCTAGGGATGTTTTTTGGCTTCAAATACCATGTCAAACATCTTAAGTAAGCTGCATGACACCTAGACATCATTTTCTTACACACATGCAGTAAGAATTATTCTTACTGACTTATACTGTAGATTATAACAGTTCCGTCACCTTAACTTTTTTTTTGCTACACAGAGGCTTTAAAATATACATTCTGAGTAAGGTGCTAAATTGGATACATGTTGCATGCTTCTCTGCACTTAAATAATATTCTATTTTTGACAAGAATATTCTGAAGAACTTTGCTCAAGACTTAGATACTCTAAACAGCAAAAATGTGAGATTTTTGCTGAGTATCTTCTCCCTCCTAAGTGTCAAATACAACATATCGTGCGCTGGGAAGACTGAGAAGGAGGAAAATAATTATGCTGTGCAGCTTGGAAGGCTGCTACGTGTCACAACTAAGGGCTTTTTAGACTCATAAGAAAAGCTGCTGAGTCTTGTACTCTCAGATAATTTTGTGAGACGTGTGTTCCTGTGCCTTGTACTGCTGCATAGTAGCAACTCTATCTGTAGACTTGAGGCATTGCCCTTCTACCTCTTGTCAAATATCCTCGTGAGCAAGGGCAGAGTTGCCTGCATTGAAAAGCCAATTTCCTTGCTAATTCAGTAGGCTCTTATGACCTTCCAGAAAAAAGAAAGGACTGCAAACATGCACCATGTCTGGGGCACCACTGGAGAAAACGAGGAACAGGAAGCAGAAGAAAGAAGGCTGGAATGGCCAAAAGTGTGTTGCACCCCTAAAAAATTAAAAGATTGTAGTCCATTTCATTGACTAACAGAGGAGAAGTTTCATTCATTCACACACATACACAGAGGACTTTGCATTTCAAGCTCTAGTTTTGCTAGGGAAGAAACCCCCCAAAAAAGCTTCCTCCTGTCTGTTCCTATCAATATTTTAAACCCCAAATCTCTGAAGTCAGTACTTTTTTCACATGCTAGAAATGTGGCCATGTCAGTCTGCCCAGCCTGCACACAACACAAATAAATGCTATCCTAACAAGGCTCCTCTCTCTATCAACATAAGGAATACAACTTAAACCTGTGACAGGAGATACGTGAAAGGCTGGAAATGGGTAAACTGAACTATATCAAAAAGGTCACTACCCAATTTCCAGAAGATGTTTCAAGGCCAAAGGGCACGTAGAGACAGCAGAAGGAGCCATCACCTGTTTTTAAGTAATGACTGCAACAAGAAGGCAATTTCTCCCACTGATGTCAGTGCACAGAAAACAATGCTGTCATGTACAAAGAAATCCCATCATTCAAAGGCTACACAGAGCACCAAACCAGTGGAAGTCATCCCTGTTCAAGTCTGTGGTCCTCCTGCATAAAATCAACATCATTGTGCTAATTATTTATTTTGAAGAGAAATAGATAAAACCTGCAACCTTTAGTCAGAGTAGGAAGACAGACTCTGCTTTCCCTCATTCTGAGAAGGGGCTGTGATGACTTTGCAACCCATCCTGGAGACTTCCTCTCACTCCCATCCTGAAGTGAGGTGCCACAGTGCCTAACCTGCTGTAACCACTGTGCTAGCATGGAAAACGAGTAGAAATACTTGAGAAAAAACTCCTTGAGAGTTCAAGAACCTGTATGTGTGGATTCTTCACACTCAAGGAGCTGCAGCCACTTGAGGGAAGGCAATTACACACTTTCTCACCTGGCAGTCTTCAGAATGAACCGGGAGTTAGGCAAGCAGCACTGGCCTGCACTGGGCAGGAGAGTTAATGAGAGTCAGTTCCCACACAGGGAATGCTGCAGACAAAGTTCCAGTGTGGAGCATCGTCAGGGCAGTCACCTCAGGTGCTCCTTAACGCTAACCCTCTACAGAAAGTCACCTCCAGTGCACTTGTTCAATGCTGCTTTGAGCTATTCGTGTGATTTCCTGTCCTTGGTAGTCAGATTATTTTTTTTTTTCCGAGCTGGCTTTTTACCAAATCTATTCACTGCAGTCTATCTTTCTCTAGGTCTGTCACAGATTTCTGTGACAGAATCACCTGTAGGTGATATCAACTTTTTGTTGCACTCTTATGCCAAATGTGCCTGTTATTCTTTTGCCCTGTTATGATATGACAGTGGTTCATGCCTAATGCACAGGTTTAAGTTGTGTGGACATTTGTGGACAAAAGGCACATGGCCATCAAATTAGCAGGATGTTTTCTTTGTACAGTGACTTGAGCTCAAATAAGATCATTGGTAAGAAAAGATTGCTAAAGAAAAACCCATGAAAAAAACAACAATCGAAAACCCACACCAAATAATGCCACATAAAGAGCAAAATCTGCAAACAGCCAATAGGCCTGCCCCCACCCCCAAAAAGAAAAAAGCAATCAAATATGAACCTAGACAACTTTATAATGGAATTAGCCTTAAGTGTACTCCATAAATAAAAGTAGCTCTTCACATCAGTCCATGCTACTCACAGCCGACCATTCCCAGCCCTCTTGCCTCCACATCTGTGATTCTTCTTCCCATTTTCTTACTGATAAGTGCTCCAACCAACGTTATTCATCATCAAAAGTAAGTTTCACTTAGCAACAGTTTCCAGGTGATATGTGCCATCCAAACCCACTGCAGAGGCATTTCTTTGACTGAAACAAAAGAACATCAAACCTATTAAAACACTTAATCCAAAATCTTTTCAAAACACAGCAATCTTTCTCTACCCTAGTGACAACCACTCTCTTAGAAAAAAATATTTACTAGGAAGACAAGCAGGAAAGTAAATTTACATCACAGCAGACAAAAGCATATATTTACTGGACAGCATTTGTCAGACAACCTGGGAAAAAATACAGCTGTGTGAGGAAGTTGCAGTTCAGACAAAGATTTCAGCTAAGCCATGAAACAGGAGTACACAATGTTAAAAAGTTCCCAGAGGATCCTAAACGACCTGAGTGATTCCCAGAATTCCCATACAAACACACAACAAATGTTTAAAATGGCAATATTGAAGAAGGAGAGGGAAACAAAACCCAAGGACGCCACTGGAGACAGCTAGAGTGGGAAATGAATTCAAGACCAAAGGGTCAGCAAGAAGAACCAAAGTTCTTTACATAATAATATGAGACAGGTGTGTGGAATGAAGGGTGCCTTTTTTACCCTGTCAGTCAGCTTTTGCATTTTTTTTTTTGTCTTCTGCTCAAACAAACCCAAACATCCTGAGCTCCAGCACTATAATATTACCGGATATATGATAAAAGATGGAGGCATAATCATTGCAGGCAAGTACTGTCACATAAAACTGACTGAATGCCAAGGAAAGATTTTGTGGTTATTTTTAAAACATTTGTGGCAATGGAAAAAACGTCACTCCAATGACCACAGCAGAGCTCATGCAAGCACAAGAACCTCCTTAGACCACTGTTTATGGTTAGAGTAGCATTGAAAGCCAAAACATTGGCTATGGTGAGGACAATTAGTGCTGTTCATCCAGCCCTGCACTGCTGCAGGACCCCACTTGCTTACACCAGATACAAAAGGGGGTTGGGATTACAAACAGACACGAGCAATACTGTGAACACCAGACACCCATCATCAGCCATCAAAGGCTTGATTAGAGGTGCGTAACTCCAAAGGGCAGGCAGGCCACCAAGAACTCACCACAGAAATACAAGCCACAGTTCACATCTACCTTACCCACAGGCACCTCTTCTCCTGCCTCTTCCACTCCCATTTCCCCTCCTTCCAGTCCCACCACCACACTCATCCCTTGCATTCCTTCAAGAAACAGAATCCTTATTTTCTCAGGAAGAATTCTGTTTCAGGAGGAACTCCACTACAAGGCTGGATTAGAGGAAGAAATAACACAATGAAACGGAGTGCCACAAACTCTCAAACATATTTTTAGGAACTAAAGGATGTGACAGCATCCATCATGTAAATGTCTGGAGCACTCAGCTATCAGAGTGTGACGTTTCCATTTAATCTGTGGTTAAGCATTAGATCAGCCACAGCTGACCAGCAGACACTGTGCTCACAGAAGAGAAAGGAGCCCAGAACTGCACCCAGACTCTGCTGTGGTGAATCCACTTATTTCCCCATATGCACATTAACCCATTGCCTTCCTGATCCTGGAATTTCTGTTCTTTCTTCAGCACATGCAAATACAAAATCTATCATATTGACAACATTTTAAAGTAAAATCATAGGATTATCTAACTTCTCAGTGTTTCCAGACTGGGAGGTGTTAAGATCAGACTCTTTACCTACGCTATCAAAAATTACAGGAAGACCCCAGTTATCAAGTTACTGCCTTAATGCTTTGTTAAATTTCCTTTTCCATTCCTCCTGTTATATTTCCAACAGGTGACGACCAAAAATTTCTCTTTATAAGCAGAAAACCCTCTTTAGGTCATTTGAATACAGAAAGAAAGCACTTTACATGTTTGGTTGCAAAAATGAGAGACTTAGGGTCTCTAATACTACAGCATGAGCTAAGAGAGACTTCAGTGGAAATTGTGACAGAAGAATAGAGACTGTAGAGAAGAGGCAGATTTTAATTAAGTCTCATGACATTTATAGACTTTTCAGAGTTTTTCTGTCCATGAAAAACAGAAAAGAAAGGTTTTCTTTTAATTACAAATTCTGTCTTTTTGTTGATTTTTCTTTTTGCCATTTGTTTCATTTTTGCTTTAATTTAGAAGATAACCTGATTTTTTTAAACAGCAATATAAGTAAGTTTTCTTTGTCAAGCTCCAATTATATGCTTTGTAAGAGTTCTTCACAGTAGCACTCTAAATTTGCTTTAATTCAAGACAAAATGTCAAATTCATTTCATCACTGATAACACTGAAAAAGGAAGTTCTGTCTCCAGTTATTCTTTAATGAAATACTCCTACACTGCAGGTAGTTTTCACAGAGAAGGAGAAATGTAGGAAAATATATTTTGGCAAAACACAGATGAAAATTTTTAATCAATATTAGTTTATATCTTCTACCTGCAAGAGTATCTTCAGCCAACCTGGGGAAAAAATTACTACTTTCAACTTGGCTGCCATGGTAACATGAAATGGTCCAATTTATTGCAGTTATTGCAAGTGTTATTAATCCTGGGGATAACAATGGGTAGCAATGAGCCATAGTGAGGAGGATTATTTTAAGTTTTGCTAAGGGATTTGGGAAGATGTAGAATAACCAGTACTGAAGATGATGGCTGAATGGGGACATTGAAAAAATGAGTTAAAACTGAAGATCTAAGCTTTTTTTTTCTTGTTCATATTGCTAGTCTGAATAGCACCAATCACTGAAAAGGTGAGACACAAGTCTGCTTGCTTTTGGTAGAGAGTAGCAAGTTGAGAGTTCAGTAGTTTCTTTTGCTGCTTTAGTACCGTTGGAAACAGTTTTCTGAATCTGTAAGTCTAGTTTCAAGCACCCTTTTACTTACCATGAGAACAAAATGAGACCTTTAACTGTTCTGCCTTTTCTTTTACCTCTTAAACTTTTAAAGAAAGAACATGCTGGTTTATATACCCTGTCCTTCCATACCACATGTCCAGATATTTAAGATGAGAGTCACCCTGTTTAAGAACCACAGATGATTGTGGTGGATCGGTCCCTGGAGATCATCCAGTCCAGCTCAAAGCAAAATAAACTTCAAAGTCAAACCAAATGGCTCAGAGTTTCATCCAGTCAAGTTTTCAATAACTCCAGGAATGGAGGCTCAACAGCCTGCCGGGCCATCTGCTGCAGTATTAGACTTCTCTGAAAGCAAATCCACATCCCTTTCCCCACAACTTCTCTTACTTTCCATTGGAATTTGCCTTTTCACAATTTATGGCTACAGCCCCTTGTCCCCTTGCTGTGCCCTGCCAAGGGGAGCTCACATCACCCTCTCTCTAATGTCCTTCCTGTACTTGACGACAGAAATTAGAACCTCTCCAGGTCCTTCCTTCTCTAAGGTGAATCCAGCATCAGGCCCCTGCAGGCACTGACACGCCTTACAGAGCTCTCACAAGCAATTGCTGACCAGTAGATGTTCAAGATATTTTATTGATCTAAGCAAAAATTTACAAAACACTTCAAGATAACTATTCTTACTGCAGAGTGTTTCCATGCTATATGAAAAGGAAGCGTCATCATAAGGAAAATTACTGCAAGATAATTTTCCAGCATAAAGTGAAACCACAATCATTATTAGGAGCCAAGACTTTTAAGTATCATGCTGTGCTCTCGAAGCTGGAGGTGATAACAATTTACACCTCTGTTCATAGGACACTCCAGGGTAATAGAAAGGCATACATCAAAATTTGCAGGATCAGCTGAGGCACTTATTAGGTGGACCCTAAAAAGCTCCTCCTGGTGCCCAGGGACTGAGCTCACCTCTGAGTAAGGGTTTCAGGTCTGCAGAACTTACCAAGAGCTACAAATTTCCTGCTCTGTGACCATGGTAGAAGGTTTTCCAGTCAGGCCTAAAGGATCATTGTCTCATTCGACACTTCTACACCCTCATTTCTGGCTCAATTAACAGTTTGTTAGAAGTTGTTCAACCTCCTAACTCACAACGTGTTTGTGCCTTTGATGTGCAATCCACAGGGAATCTCCTTATCTTGAAGCCCCTGCTTGATGAAATATTTTTTGTTGTTTTTTTCTCATCTTTACTTGTCTACAAGCCAATTGCCTTTTGCCCCAAAGGTATGACAACTGGACGACAAAAATACAGGCAGAAGCACATAATTTTTAAAGGGCATCCCAAAAGAAGGGAAATAATTTCAAATTAATTCTTTAGTCTTGTTCTGCATATAACTGACATATAATGTAGGTATAAGATGCTTTGCAGTCACTAATTAGGTGTAAGAAACTTCTAAAGTGTAACATGCATGGATTTCTACAGCATTATGTAGAGGTGGCATGTGTTGTTCACTAAAAAAAAAATCATACTTACTAATTTATTTGGATATAAGGCTAATTGTACACTGGCAAAGGGTAAGTCTCACTTTGCAAGTGATTTTGTAAGCCTTAGAACACCCTCCCTTTGAAAAGAAAGTAAAGAAAACACCTTTCCCTAACAGATACATTTGTACAGAAGGCCTATTGAAGCAATTTAAAAAATCCTGCTCTTTGGAAAAGGATATTCTTGTGTTAATTCTTCGGAATAGTGAGCAACTATATACAAGACAAAACCAAACATTATTATAATCCTGGAAAATAAATCACAAAAATGAAACTTCAAAAAGTCAGCACAAGAAACACAGAAGATTCCTCTGGGCTATATTTTAACTTCTCATTAAACGGGAGAATTTTTTTTTTTAACAAATTATGTTCCACAATTCCAATGCAAATAGAAATTTGTAGGGAGCAGTTGGAATTAAAAGATTTAACAAAGGTTTTTAATACAGATAATTTTTTTGCAAATACATCTTATTAACAGAAGATTTCACAAAGGTTAATTGTTGCCATCAAAAGGTGATAATTAGACATTTCTCACAGTTCAGCTTTCTTAGAGAAATACATCTCTATTCAGGAATGTAATAAATCATATTCTTAAGATAAAAGGGAACTTCCCAGCATGCACATTTACAGGAGAACATCTATCATTCAAACCTCATAGAGAATTAATGAAAGAAGGATTTCCACTATCCTCATTTTATTTAATACTACAGATTACTTCAAATGGCAGGTAATCCTCCTTAACATTTATTTTTGCCTAACTTGAATCACAGCATTTCTTTTTCAGCCACCTGGAATAAAATGAAGCCAAGAAATGAAGGGGTGGGCAGCAGCTTCCTCTCCAACCTCAACACCCCTGGTGAATGGAATGTTAAATTAGGAGCCACTGAAGAGGTTTGGATTAAAAATGCCAGAACAACAAATACCAGAACATCTGAAAAAAAAAAAGAGGTTAGGGAATTTTCTTTAGAGTTGGACAGCAGTAGTTCAAATGTGGTTACAGAAGAATGCACTGAACTTCAATATTCCTCACTATCCCTTATTGACTACATCATTAAACTTGATCTTCTGGTGAAGACTTCTATCCTAATTAAAACCATTTGATAAGCATAATCCTAAATTAATGGGCAGTTTTGCTTTTCTACTGATAAAACTGGTATCTGAAAAAGTGCCAGCCTTAAACTACAACATTTATAAACACGCACATAAAAATAAATCAAATATAAAGATACACAAACTAATGATAAAACAAATAAGGTAAGCCTGTTTCTTCTTTTTCTTTTCTAACTAACAGATCAAATCATTGAGGCTGGTGCTAGCTATATCATATTTCTTTCTAAAGTTGAACTTTTGGGATAAGGAGGATTTTTTTTCTCTGTTTCTTGGTGGTGTGGGGTATTTTTTAAAGGAGTCAGCCATTTCAGGAAGAAAATCAGAATAAAAGAGTTCCAATTCTTTTAGAAAAGATAAAGCATTCCCTAATTGAAAACCTCTCATATCTACTTTAAAGCCACTGAAGGATGGGTGAGCGTGTCCCTGGTGTTGGAAACATACAATTTTATCTGTTCAAACTTGGCAAGTTAAATGACCTTCAAAACTCTGGGGTCATGAGTAGTCAGCAGACACCATGACAAAAGCAACTCATTTTCAGGAGCCACCAGCAGCATTAGACAGGCCCCAGCTCCCTGGGGAAGCTGAAGGCTGACCTTTTGTACACCCATCACTGTCCTGCAGCGCAGACAGCAGAACCACAAGGGACGGGCAGGATTTTCTCTACTTCCTTCACAGGTGTGTAAAGGAGTGCAGGAACACAAGTGCCAGTTAATGCCCTTGACCAGCCTGCCACTTCTGAACCCCCAAAAGGCGTGGCAATGAGAGTGTATTACTTCAACAAAAGCCAAGGTGGATGGCAAAGCACCATCTCCAGATGGAGAAAATGAACTTAAGCCACGTTGGTGACAAAGCCAGCTCTGGCTGAGCATGGCTCAGGGCACTGAGTAAGGAGCCAGCTGGGTGGGACATAGAAGGTGGGATTAATTTCACCCAGTTTTAGATGTTCCTCAGTGGATTAACCCACCACTTGGCCAGAGGGGAGTGCTGGAATGAAATTCCCTTATAATTTAAAATTTAGATGTCATCTGTGAGAGTTCAGACGCAAGTGTAAGTCCCTCATTGTAAATGCCTCCTTTTAGTTGTGTGGCCCTTCTGAAGCTTTTTGTGGGGAATAGGCAGAGCTAAAAGTCAAAATTGGGATTCTTACTCAGCAGGAGACCACTAGGACTGGGAGGTTATGGTTATTTTTCAGATATTCATTAAATAAATTCTCTCCAGTCTAAACAGTGTTTCAGAAAATATTCCACTTCGTGTGGGAGGGAGAAATAGTAAACGAACATATTAATGGAACTTATAAAATGCATGAGAAAAGTACTTTTTCTTCTTAAAAAATTTTCAGCTCCTCTCTCTCTCCTTTGTTTGGGCCTACACCATTCATTGACAATCTGAACAAGCTTAGTATTTTGTTCCTGGATATATATCATTGTCAGAAAATCCTTTAAAAATTAAAAATGCATATTCAAAAAATTAATCTGGTTCTCCTTGCAGAACACCTGCAATGCTAAATTTCCTTATTAGACAGTGTTTAACTTCATCCACAAACCCTGTAAGGAGTGAAGGCATTGCCCCAAGGGTTACAAAATCATGTAGATGAGATTAATTCAGTAATTCATCTTCACATCTGTGAGTTTATACCCAGCCAAAAGATGAATAAGTAATAAACTCTTTATAAATGCCTAGGGTTACATTAGATTGGTTTTATTCCTAAGAAACAATATATCTTTTGAGATTTTGGTATCAGAGGCAAACATCAATCCCAAAAGTGATTCAGACAAAGGCCTTCCTATGTGTTCAAGTTCAGGATCTAAACCAGAGTTTTAAGTGAGAAAAGGCCAATCTATTTGGATGATTTGGATATACATAAAACTGAGAATTTGTTTTCGCTATGAACTTTTCCAGACTTGAATACCCTCTCCCTTCTCCTGGAGTTTCAAATAAATCACACACAATGCAGTGTCTAAGTTGAACAGTGCAAGAAGATACCAATGACTTTCATAAAAACACCATTTCCCCCTCTACTAGTCAATACAAGTCTCCATCAAGGGCACTACATTCTCCATTAAGCAATTATTCTGCACATTCTACATTCACTCCTTCAAGGGTTCTCTAACCTTCGTGTGCTTAAATAGAGTCAAACTGGCTTTAAATCGCTGAAGACGTTGTTCCCCGAGAGCTGAAGCTCATCCAGATGAGCCAGTGTGCTGAAATTATCCAACAGCATAACTGAGCAACTCACCCTGCACCATTCCTTTAATCTATGGCCTGCAATTTGGACATGAACCAACTGCAAATTTCTCTGCAACCTGACTAATTGCCAGTACTCTTGGGGATCACAGAATAATCTCATTGTACAGACCATTAGAAGGAAAATCTACTGCATGCACTGAAGGGTAGGTTTTCCCTTCTGCTCCAGGTCTGCATATTTGTTTTCTTAACATTGCTCAAGTTCTGTCTGTTTTCATGCAACAATTTGAGTTTCCATGTGCATGACAAAAACTTTTCTTAGAGTTTGTAACACCACAGATCACTTTAGTCTTTACAAAGGTCTCTGTCTTAACCAGTCTCTTCGAAGACCTTCAGTGCTCTCTCCTTGTTGTAGCTAAAAACACCAAAAGATGTGATGCACATTTAATTTGCCTTTTAATTAAGCAAGAAATTCAGACTAGAAAACCCACCTGCACAAGCACAGCTGTCTGTTGCACCTGGGTACCAATTTGATAAGTTGGTACTGGGGAAATGCTCTTCCAGGCTATGTGATGTACAAGGAAACACCATTTTTGCAACCCTGGATTGGCTGCCCCAGTGCCAAAGGGGAAGAGATGGAGAAGAGAAGAAAAACTTCAAGTGACTCACATAAAATTATGATAAAGGAAATATCTGAAGCTCTGGAGAGGGTCATTTTGGGTGCCATTGCAGCTATTTAAAAAGTTACTGCTCACAAATCTTTTTAAACACCCCACTGCTAACCTGGGCCAAGGGGTTAAAAAAAAACCTCCAGGCTGCTTCACTCAGAACTTGATGGGTGGGACCTGAACCACCCCTGTGACCTCAAGCAGTCATGGATATGCATTCCCAAAGTCCTGTGCACAGGGGATTCATATCTGGTGTCAGACTTGTTCAATGGCTACACTAAATCTATAAAACTGTGTTTATCTCTCCCATTAAGATCAAATGGGTCTGACACACCCTATCCTCAAGAGCTGACATAGGCCTAAAAAACTAATAGGAGTAACAATAAAATCTATGTTCGGTATTTCCCTTCATTCCCTCTCCCCTTCTCTTTATGTATTTATGCCATTCCAATTATTTCAGACAGGGCCATCTGGTGGTCTTCTAATTACCAAGAAAAGGAATGAAATAGCTGAGGTTGTCAGGAAACCAGTAATGAGCTGATATTCAGGCAATATACCATAAAGGATCTGTCCCACGACAGGTTTCTTGGCAACAAAGCTGTCAATTGTTCAAGACAAATTCTTCCAAACAAAAGATGGATAGGATTTGGCTCAATATTAAGTTATCATATTCCATTTTGGTCCTTCTGAAAAAAAGAATATTTAAGAACATAGACTATGCAGATAAGTTTTTGTTTCATCTGCCATCTCTCTCTTCACACTGTTCTGGCAAGACTATTTGCACTCTCAGACACATGATTTTCCTTTTGATACTTCAGATAGCTAAACCACTCAGACCAGTAATATAGTCCAGTTTGCTATTCCTTATTTAGTTTCATAAAATACATCTTGTGCATCATTTATTTTATAATGATCTGTTTTATTTATGTGAAAATGCTTCATTTAGATTTAAAACAAGTGGGTTAACAAGGGTGCAAGCACACATTGGCATTCAAAAGTCTATAATTTTATCTCAGTCTTCCTTTCAATTAAATACCATTGGCAAAAGTCCAAGGTACAGATCCACAGATCAATAAGAGCCAGGTCCTGCTTGCTTCACTCTCCAGCAGACACTACCTAATGGAATTCATGGAGTTATTTAACCAAGAACACTGGATGTTAATCAGCTATAAGGTATACAGGCAAGACATGCCCTTGCTTCAGTTTTTAATTATGTTATAGGACTTAGTGCATCAATGGGTACTGCAGCAGCCATCAGAAAATTGTTTGCTTAAAGCATTTCAGAGTCCCATTATAAAATACAGCAGCTTTCAGCCATATATTATAAAAGGCACCCAAAAATCACAAACATTTTTGGCCAAGAATTTCAACCAAATGATACCATAAGTATAATTTTGCATCCTAAATTAATTACCTGTCATGTTTTACTCTTCATTTACAAAACTGGCTTCAATATTGCAGAAGAAACAAACAGTCTTTGCTGCAAGTTTCATTTCTGAAAAGGACTTTCAAGTAAGTACTAAAGGTTTAGGTTAATGATTTTTTTCACTCAGCAGCCAATAGCCTCTTAAGATTTAGAGTGTGCTTAAGCCCTGTAGGAGTCAATAAAGCATAAGCTGAGTACCTTCTAGTGAAGTTAGGATGGATGCATCTGTACCAGAAACAGTTTAACTGTTTTCTCATGTATAAAAAGTCACCTTCCTAGTCACTCTTATTTGCTGAAGAAAGATGGCTTTCTATAACAGATAATTATTCAGCTAATAATAAGGAATTACTTAATACACACTGCCAATTTCAGTACAAGAAGCCTTGTGCTACTGGACCATCCATCACCTTAAACTCTTTAAACACTGGATTTTTCTGCAGCCACTGCTACCTGTTTGCACGTGCCATTTGTA
>WEKY01003209.1:7652-37970 GCA_013390045.1 Picathartes gymnocephalus | reverse complement strand
TATATTATGTTCTGTTTAGTAAATCTTGATTTTTTGCCAGCTGCTGCATTCATAGACACATCTTTATGAAGCAAGTATTTTCCATCACAACTATCCCCACAATTTTTTTGTAAAAGAAAGTTTAGAAGTAATAATTTAAAATACATTTTATATGTGTTATTATGAGAAATCGCAATGCACTTTATATACTATTTTTCTGTTATTACCTGGTGCTTCTGGTCTTATGAATGGCTCCCAGGCATTTCTCAGGATGGAAACAAAGGGAAGAAAATTAATATTTGAATGGATAAAACTAAAGCCTTAATATTTTGTGAGGTACTTCTTAATTTTGATGTACATCTAAAGTATAATGAAGACTAATCTATTTAAATAGATGGTCTCTATATATATAGAAATCTATACAAGGAAACTGCATGCCTCAAGGTAAAAATTTTTTTCTAAGAAGAATCTGCAAATGATGCAGACAGGCAAGGAAACTAAGAAAGAACATAATATACTCAGAAAAAAATCTGAGACCCAGAAAGGCTGGATTATGTCCCTGATCTTAGACTTCATACAACATGTAACTGTAAAAACAAATTCCTATTAAATCACATTTGAACTTTTAGTTCAAATAAGATACTAATTCTTCACATTGTATAAATCTTTTCTAAGATGGAATGCCAGGATTTTAAGAAAATGATGTCTTGGACTTTATAGGGATTGAGGGCAGACTACAGTGCTTTGGAAACAAGAAGTAGGATAATGCTAAATGTTTAGAAACTTTATTTCTTCAGTTGGAAATGGAAAGTTTCTTTTTGAGCTCCTTCACAACCACTAGAGACTGAAGTTCTTTCCTTACTTCAGCAAAACCCACTGTCCTGAACTGAGTACTACCAATGGCAAAATACATCCTTTATGTCTATTTCTAATGTGCAGTATTCTTGAAGTATTCTTCTATTGTTCTGATGAGGAATTGTTCTCAGCTAAGAGGTTTGGGCTTCCATTATTATTATGGACTTGAGAGAAACATAAGTTCAAAAAAACTGCAGCCAAAAGACAGCTAATAAATTTTCTTCCACTGCAGTATTTTTCTGTCTGATTTCTAACTTCTTGTTTGGTTCTTCTTTAGGGACTTTGAATTTATTCTGCTGGGTTCCCAAGAAAGCTAGAAACAAAATTAGTTTAATTGTGTTTCTGTTTATGTAACTTATAATGGCTTTATGATACTCAAAGGAAACCAATATTGAAAGATGACAATTTTTGTAGATTCAGTTGCATGTTTTCAGACTCCTGATAGACTGACTGATATGGAGATGACCTCTGATATTATCAGATAACTGAACAAATGGTTACCTTAATGTAACTGTTTCTCTAAGGCTGAAGAAATATTTTACTTTCAAGGTACTTGGCTTTAAGCACTACATCAACTTCCACATATATTCACGTTTTACTATTGTAGTATAATAGGTTACATTTTTCTTTTTGAGGTTGAGAAAATATTATTGATATACTGAAAATACTGATATCAAAACAACATGAACTTCCTGTGAGTATAACATGATTTTATGAGGTCCTAGTATGATATTGGTTGGAAGTTATGGAATGCACAAGGTGTAAAAAGGTACATTTTGACTGAAGCTTCCTGTCAGTATTGATTCAGAATTTTCAAAGTCCATTTTGGAGGCATTCTTTCAAAAACCATTATAGATTAGGTTTTTTTCATCAAGCTGGATATCTGTGTGGTGTATAGAACACCCAAAACTCCTGTGAAATGATTTAGCGATCACTATTTAATGACACTGTAGCAGTGATTTTGTTCTACTGCCAGACCAGGTCAATGATTTGTAGCTAAAAGCCAAAGGAACTGTTCTGAATCATCCAGGTTTTAATGATGTGAGTGTTTTCATAGCTTGTGGAAGCCATACTAAGTCTTACAGTATTTTAACACAAACAATCAGAAACACTTTTGCAGGAAGGATTGAAAAGAAATTTTAGGTCCAATGACAGTCTTTGACTGACTGCTTAGCATAACTTTGAGTGTAATCTAAGTTCAGAAACCTGAAAATTGCTGGTTTTAGTGATGAGTAAGTGTCTTTCTTTTCTTTTCATATTAGATAGAAAATGGTCGGCTGTGGAACTCTATTGTGAAGACCTCAGAAGAATTACCAATTTTTCCAGTCAGCTTTTCATAATGTAAATATAATTTGAGCTTTCCCAAATGGACAACTAAACCATGAACAAGAAGAAAAACCCAATTTGGACTGTATTTCTGAACCAGACTTCACTTTCTCTGTTGGGAAATTATTGAAGGATTACAGCTGAAAAAGACAAGAGAAAGAAAATCTTGAACAGGAAGCTTATCCTACAATGAGAATTACAAGTACATCTTGTATCTGCCCAGTCCTAGTTTGTCTCTGTTTTGTGCAGAGGTGTTATGGAGCTGCTCACCATGGCTCCATCAAGGTGACCAGAAATCAAACCAAACACGTAGAAGGAGAAACGGAAGTTCATCATCGTCCGAAGCGTGGATGGGTGTGGAATCAGTTCTTTGTTTTAGAAGAACACATGGGACCAGATCCTCAGTATGTAGGAAAGGTAAGATGGTTGTCCTCTTTTGGCTTTGGTTTGTTTTTTTCCATCCCCTGAAATATGGTACTGATAAGAGGCAAACCCTACATGGCACCTCCTCTCTTAAAGGAGGACTCCTCTTGGATTGCTACATATATTTACATTGAACTTTCCAGCTGCCTTTGTTTACTGTGTTTATTATCAAAAAGATAAATAAAAGTGTATAGGATGAAGATATTAAAATATGATAAAATAGTTTTTCTTCTGAGCTCAGCTAAACACAGAATGAGTACAGTTGACTCTGTTACATCAATTTGCAGAACTCTAAATGCATGGGGTCACTGCTAATGGCTTTTCCAGACTATTTCAGAGTTATATTCTGTTCTGCTTCAGGGAATATTACAAATGCATTCTAAGCACCATAGGGTACTCGTTCCACTCTGAGTGTTGGGTGGAAAAGCTCTTCTCCAAAAGGAAATCCTCTGTGTCTTTTTTCATATGGGGAGACACAAGGTGTTACTTGTTAGAGTTCCACAGAAGTCTGTGAGAACAAGCCCTGCATTTATGTTTTGATATACTTCAGACATAAAGCTCAGACTAATGTAATTGAACTGAAGCCTGGCCAGCTGAAGTCTGGTTCATCATGTGTAATGTTGTCTATAGACCTTGGGTTTTAACTGCATTAAGTAACACAAAACTCTCTACATAGCTTTAATTCATAACATATGACAGAGGAAGTTTTGCTCTCCCTGAAGACTGTCTTGCTGCATTATGACAGATTTTTTTGTTAGATAATCTACATGAGTCTTAATTTCTTTAATGAAATCAGAGAAATAAGTAGAATATGAGGGGTAAAGAAAGATGGTTAATGGGGAAGAGGGCATGGAAAAATAATTATTTAATTTTAGTTTCCCTTGAAATTGGGAATTCTGAAAATCATATTGTAGAAAGATATGCGTGGAAAGCAGTAGCTTCTGAAATCACAGATGTCTAGCAGTGAGGGCTTCCAAATTTGAACAGTATCATCTGAACTAAAAATAGGAAGTAGCACAACTGTATTTAAGATACTGTTAACACAAAGGCTGAAAAAAAAAATCTGTTACGCCAACCTTAGTAAAATACTAAGTATTTCAGAATGCCAAAAATTATTGAGATATGTGAAGGAAATGTAAACTGAGACCTTTGTAAATGGAGGTAGTGATTTGCATTGAAAGAAGTTTTTAAAATGGGTAAAGGGATGAGGAGATATGCCTTCAGACCACTTTACACCAATTAACATTTTCATAAATTATTTTGGAATGGAAAAAAGATTTTGCTAAAATATTGTAGATGCAAAGGTATGCAGGATGAATATTATTTGGATATAGAAATAAAAAGTAAACCTTGGGAATAAAAAACAATGTAAGCATTTCTGTTATACACTAGTGATTTATTGTAACTGACAGACAAAGAGAAAGATCTGGATACCAGATCTAATGTCATGCCTTAAAGAAGGTGCATATGATACTAAGCTGCAAAAACTGAGATATGAAAAACAGGGATAAAGGGCCCTGAAGCCATTGTGGAAAATAATGTTAACCTATATGTTATTCTGGTTGCTTTTGGCCAAGAAAAATGGATTTATATGTGAAGCTGTACAGGAAGAATTGAATATTATGGCTGGGATACTAAAGAATAATAAAATATGTTTGTTTAATTATTTACACAAATAATAGAGGAGGGCACATAATATTCTATAAATTCACCTGAGAAGAAACCACAATGAAAAATAAAAGCTATATAAGTTGATTGTAATTTTACTTGAAAAAATAAGGTTTTGGTGGCTATGAGTTAATTTAGAATTAACATTTAGTTAATTTAGAATGAAAACAAGAATAAGTCAGATTCTGAAAGAGGCTGCTAACAGGAAGAGAGAAAACAAAATCTGAATCGATTTCAAAGTACAGCATATTTGTCTTTATGAAAGCATTTATAGACATGATTGCATGCCAGAACAGAAGGCTGAATTCCGTGAGCTAAAGCATGGTGCCTTTATGTTCTTATGATACTATTATATATTTCCTTTCATCCTCTGACCACTCTATTAATGCCACATTTACAGAGATCAATGAACAGAATTTCTTTCAATCCTTTACGGTGAAAATGTGACTGCATGCCTCGTTTGAGGACATCTCTCACTCTGTACTTACCAATTTTTTTCCCCTTTTCCTCAAATAATTCCCTCTGGTGCTCGTAATTTTCTACTGTGAGTACTTCACAATATTACTAAGTTTATCTTTGCAAAAGCTTTGTAAAAGTTAAAAGCAACTGTACTCTATTTTCCATTTGGTGTGATGATTCCGATGACTTGATTTGAATAAAAGATCAATTATATTAGCTCAGGCATATACTTTTAATTTANAAAAAATATATTAGATCACGCAAATAATTTTAAATTAAAAAAAAAAAAAAAAAAAAAAAAAGAAAAAGAGGAAAGCCTGGCTGAGACTGTCATAATATTAGTAATTAGCAAAATTTCAGTAGTGGTCATTAAACACGAAAAACAGACATTTTAGGAAAATAGATTTTTTTACTAATGTTGCATTAAATTGTACTTACCTCATCAAGGTCTCATTTTATGTCCCTTTTATTTGACAAGTAATTTTCATGCAAAGCCCCTCAGTTATAAAGGAAGTCAGTGCCCTTTAATTCCAGGCTTCTGTTGGGTGGCAGCGTGCTGTCAATTCTGTCAATTATTAATTCTGTAGACTACTCTGCTTCACTGGTGAGAGTTTTGCCATTTGAGATCTGTCCTTTCACATATTTCACACCCAATGTGGGAGTAACATCACAGAAAACAGAGTCATTATGTACAATGCTGTTATAATGCTCACAGTCATTGTCATGGAAATGTACAGTGAGGACAAGAATAGCATAGGCCTGCAATGAAAATGGTAAGCTCTCTCATTCTTACTGTGAAATGACTGTCAAGAGGCTGGATTAATTCTCTGACATCATCATACAAACAGTGTTAGAACAACAAGTCATCATTATATTTTAATATCAGGCATACCCCTGTTCCTCAGTCATTATTACTTTTCTCTAAGAAAATGTCATTTGGAGAATTGAAAGCTGTGTAGAATTAATCCGTATTAGCCATACTCACAAGGTACAAGGTATTTCTAGGAACATGGTGAGGCACAGGTCCTGGAAAAAATGAGCTTATTGTAGAAATGAAAAATGATCCTTTTGTAGATATTATCTGTGGTTCTCAGATTATTGAGCTGGTTCCCTGCTGTTGCACTTGGGGTAAGTCTTCAGTGTTTCAGGGTATGTTTCACTGATGAAAGAACCCAAAAAATTAGTTTTGTATTTAAAAAGGTATCTTTAAAGTGTTTAAAACCACAGTGACTTATTTTACCACAATTATTAATTATTTGTGGATGGTTTCTGGAAAACTTCCGAAGGATCAATGGTGTCTGGAAATGTTAGTTCAGAGACACTACTCACCTGCAGGTGCAAGTATATGTGTGTGTGTGTGTATGTGTCTGTGCGGGTGTGTTTGCAATGCAGAATCTGTGAAAATGTCAATAAGCAAGATTAAATATCCTTGTCTCAGATAAGTAACTTGAATGCACAGGCTGAGCTTTCAGTTATATGAGACTTCTTGTCTTTTGTGTGTCTCTGATGTAAATTATTCTAATGAAGTTATAGCCATGAGTGCAGAAAGGTGCAGGGTTAGTGAATACACTATGGCCTGGAGATGAATCAGTTACCTACTGCACCAGCTCAGAGGAATGATGATTTTTCTGTAGAAATCTAGAAAAACGTGGGCTGTAGTACTGCAAGCTTTTACATTTCTCAGTTGTCATGGCTGATATTGTTTACATTTCTCTTGCATTTTCTGCATGCTTCTAGGTTAGATAACTCATGTCTCAACATTTGGAAAAAATAGCAAATAAAGAATTTTAGGAAAGAAGTGGAACAGACTATGTGTTTCAGTCCATAATACTCTTCATTTTGAACCTTCACATCTCTGTCTCCAGAGGGTCTGCTCCTTCTTAAAAGGATATTTCAAAAAATTGGTTGCACTGGAACAAGTCATAACTACACATTTGCTGTGCTTTTTACTTTGGAGTGGGAAGTAAATAAGCAGTGATAAAATGAAGATCACTGTGAATTTGAGGATGAGTGAGTCATGCTATTAAGACTGAATAGCAGAGGAATAGCATACACAAGACTGACAATTTCTCTGTAGACACTTTGGAACTCTGAAATATCAAACCCACTTCAGATGTCCTCTGAAGAGTAAATAGGAATTACTGTTCTAGTATTCAGATCTGCATTAGTTTTCAACTACTTTTTTCTTCCTTAATTTGGGGGCCGGCACTTTACTTAGTTCTTATATCTTTACTGGTAATACAGAAACAGTTTCAGATTAATGTTGATGTAAGAGATAAGGAAGTATGGAACAGTTGGAAATGAGTGTGAATACAGGAAAGAGGTGAAGCAAGTAACAATTTTCAATATGTCTCGAAATGTTTGAAAGTTAGATTAGGAAAGTAATCCCAGGTGTTATATTGGATTACAAGATAGTAATTCTTTTAATTTATAATTTTATTCTTGAAAACATGAATACAGTATAACGGACTTGTTATTCAAAATTGTTTTTTCAAAGTAATATGTGACATGTCATTGCAATAAGTTAGTTCTAATACAAGACAGTGAATCTAATCTTCCCTGATCATATCAAGATAATATTCTATCTCTGACTAAATGACTGTAAAGGGACATTATATATGTTTTAGAATATGCACCAAGGAAGAAACAAAATTAGACTCTAACAATCTTTTATTCACTTATAGGGTTTTACATAAAATAAAGTATATCAGATGTTTCAGCATTTTTTAAAACAAGCACATAGTACCAAAATTTATTTTGATAAAAAGGTGGTTTATTTTATAGTAGAGAAAATTATGAGTAAAATGTAGATGACATAGTATAAATATTTTGCACATGATTTGTTAGCCATTTTCAAGCCTCTGTTAGAAGGTAGACAAGCGGCAACTTCTCAAATAACGTGCATTTCACTTTCTACCTTTTAGGTTGTTAGTTTCACAAATAATGTATTTATATAAAATAAATTTCCTCTCTACCTAGGGAAAATGTTGTAGCAACAACAACATGAAGAATAAACCTGACATCAGTATAGCACAACATTATATGGCCCTGTATCACATTAGCCATCTCATTTTCTACTGTAAGTCTTACAAAAAGCTAGCTCAATATTCTTGCCAAATCTAAAGCTTTCCTAAATAAAAATACATGCGTGTGTACTTGTTTTGTCCTGAGTTCTGTTTGCACAGACAACTTTGCTGCCTCCTCCCTTCATTCGACAAATGTTATTTGATTTCACATTGAAAAGTTGAGGGCACACTACTTGAATTCTACATGTCATAAAATGCTGTGGACATTTAGATTTTTGGTTTTGGGGTTTTTGAGTGGAATCTCTAAATAGTCAAAGGTTATTTGGTGGAAAATCAGATTCAAGAGAAGATAGATAGAGCTTTCATCAGCCTGATCAGCCTGACTTTCTTCCACTGTGTCCAGCTGTATCTGAGGTTTCATGAAGCATAGCACTGGCAGGGGCATTTTGACTTGACAGACCAACCAAAGAAACAGAAAAGCATGAACATATTCATGTTCAGTCCTAGTCCAAAGACATGGGATAAAGTGTTTACCTTGTTTAACTTCATTTAAGTCAACATGAAATTGCACGAAAAAGAAACTGGCTCTTTTATGTCAAAACAGCCATATTAAATCTGATATGTCAAAGTAATAACTGTTTTTGTAAGGAAGCTTTATAGAGTCTGTCAGTTCTATATTGCAAAACATCAGTTCTCTATGTGGAGACTGTTATTTAAATTAATGGTTCAAAATAATTTTGTCAAGGTGATCTAATCTTCCCTGAAGATATTATGGACTGAAGAACTCTGAACAAAACTTGATTTCTTTCTTCTTTTTTTAAAGGTTTTTTAAATATATTTTTTAGTTCTTATCCTTTCATAAATTTGACACACCAGCAGCCAAGTTCCATCTTTACACTGAACGACGACATTGATGAAATCAACATCTTTTGTGTGGAACTCCCATTTCTCAATTAAATGGTTTAGCAGTAATTTTTTGAGAGGAAATCCAGCCTTGTTCCTACTTAGCCTTGTTCCCTCTTCTATTTTTTTTTTTCTCTTTTTGGTCATGAATAGGTTTAACATATTGTATTGCTGACACTGCGGGCTGTGCCGGGGCTGCCCGGGCCTGGCCCAGCCGATGGCAGCGGCTGCAGCGGCCCCAGCGCAGGGCAGGGCTGAGCCCCTCAGCCACGGGCGGGCGGGCCAGAGCCCCGGGGAAAGCCTGGCCAAGGGAGGGCAAAACGCTGCCCGGCAGCCAGGGCTGAGCCGGGGGAACCGTGCCAGAAACAGCGCTGCCAGCCCCGAGGGGACAGCGGGAGCAGGGACGGGGCCGAGGAGAGGCCCGGCAGGGATGGCCCTGCGGCCCCAGCAGAGACCCCGGAGGGGCAGGGGGTTCCCTGCGGACCCTGGGGATGTTCCAGGCTGGAGAAGGGAAAATGTGAGAAGGAAGAAATAGCAGAGAGGAGCTGCTATGGGCAGACCGCAGACCCCCATTCCCCATCTGCCTGTGCCCCTAGGGGAGAAGAGAGAGACCAGTCAGGACTGAAGGTGAACTTGGGAAAAAGGCCGGTGTGGGGGGAAGTTTTTTTAGTTTTTTGCTTTTTTGTTTTTCCTTCAACATCCAACTCTATTTTAATTGCCAAGAAATTGAATTCAATTTTCTCATGTTAAATGTGTTATAGTGACTAGTCAGTGATCTCTCGGTTTTTTCCCAACCTGCGAACTTTGCTTCATCTCGTTTTCTTCCCCTGTGATCATAAGAAAGCAGACTGAGAGAGCAGCTGGGTGGGTGATTAGGACCCAGCCAAGACTGACCACCAAGAGGTTGGTGTGGTAAAACGTGCCTGCTCTGTAATTGCATCTTTAACTTATGCCATTCTCTGAATGAATAGGCTCTTAGCCTCTGACAGTCTTTACACCAAAACTATGTAAAAGGGCTATATAAAACAAAACAAAACAAAACAAACTAGAAAAAACAACAAATAAACAAAAGCATGAAAAAGAGGTGCTACATCAATTGCATCCATCAGATGTAGCGACAAGGAAACAAAGATATTTCTGCATATTTTTATGTTAATCATGAGCTTACTAACTTTGTTTTTTAAGGATATTTACTAGCTAATTGTAAATCAATAGGTAATGAAACTGAAGGTATGCTGATAAACGCAAATATGAATTAGCGTGGTAGTTACTTCTCAAGTATCTTCTTGACCTTATTTTGAGAGAGGTGGTCATTCATGTTCCTTGTCTGTGTAACTTTTGGCACCCACATGCCTTGTTGTCTTTTAAAAGATTCTGCTGCATCATTTTGCTATTAAATATAGTTTATCAACTCATTCAGGATGTATTTGTAAAATGAAATGTTATCTGGACTTTGCTTGTTTAAACACTGACAGGAATACTCCTGTTGAATGATTGAAACTACAGTCTAAATAATTTTATTTACTATATAACAAGCTACAAAAGTTTAAAAAGGTGAACTAAATTGAACATCACAGTTAGGTCTTTTTCCATCTAGACCGATGTGACAAATGAAACCATGCAGAACATGCTTTTATGGCTCACTTTTCTAAGGTGAAGATGCTATAACAAAATAAGAGTTTTAGATATAGTAGTTTATTAATTAGTCTCAAAATGTCTGAAAAGAAGGTGAATGTGAGACTGCAATATTCCTAGACTGAGTGGATGTAGCAAAGTTTTATTGGTATACCATATTCTGTACAGCTGTAAAGATAATTACTCAGATTTGCTGATTTTGAATTTGGTGCCTTCTCAGCAGCAATTACGTCTTTGCCTTACAAGTTACATTGGCTAGATGTTATCTTTCAAGTCTCATGGAAAGTTTGTCTAGTGCCTAAATTGTATTTTTTTGTGTGTGTGTTCTAGAACACATATACATTTTTTAATGGCAATAAAAATGTGTGAGACAATAAGAAGTAAAGCAGAACTAAGTTTTAAATCTAAAAGTTTTGTGTCATTTCTAATCATATAATACACAATCTATGAAACTAAAATCACAGTGATGAATATTGAGATGAAATGCCTTTGTAAATGTTTAATTTGTAAAATACATTAGGGCTTTTTCTTTTTTTGTAGTGGATAATTCCAGTCTGTAAAAACATGAAAGCACTATTTCAGAATGGGTTTTTTAAATTTTTTTTCTGCCTAGCTGGGTTAGCTCTGGTTGGTTCTTGGCAAGTGGTTAGTTCTCATTTAAATAGTTGTTCCCTCAAGTTTATTATCTGCAATTTGAACATACTTTAAATAACCATAAGAAGAGCATAAGCATCTTTGTTTGGAAAGAAAGTGCAGAGGTGATATCTGCATTCAGATTATGCACAATGGTTTACAGTCAAGAACCTGAGCAGTGGTAAATCTTCATGTCTGAGATTATAGCAGAATAATTTTAAAGTCATCTTTGTATTCCTGTGATCTTGGGTCCATTTGCTAAAAAAGTTTATTCTCTCCCAAATTTTGTTGAGGTTTTCTAAAAGACAGGTTGCCTGTATGGAGCTATTCGAGACAGGAGATAGAACTGTTGCAGAAATGTCTCTCTCTGAAAAGTTATTATTAAAGGGCTTGGGGAATAAAATCACCAGAAGAGCTTGTTCTAAGTCTGATACTGAAGAATAGTGGTGTAGCTGTCCTATAGTTGAACATTTGTATCAGGTCTTCTTTTTTCCCTCTTACAATATTTTAAAACTTTTCATCAGATTACAAACAAACAAAAATTCCAATCATCAGAGTTAATAGTTTGTATTCTTAAATTTACATTTTGGATTTAAGTCAGGCTTAGTGTACAATTAATTTTTCTGTCATGAGATCATTGCATGTCCTTGTCTGTTTTGTTGTCAGATATGTGTAACCCTAACTGTTGCCAAAATGTGTTTGTTTTATTATCTTCCTGTGAATTATAATACTTGATACTTAAGCTATCAGTATAAAAAAGACAGCTTTTCAAAATTTCATATGAAAGACATACTAATAAATGCAGTTCTACTGAAGAGATCTTTTCATAATACTTAAAGGGCCCGCTTGAGACATTCTTGTGCTACTGACAAAAGAAGCGCTATCCAGTAAACAACCCCTCTCCTTCACATTAAGAAAACCTATTCAGGAAAGGGTTTCTGTATATATTTACAAGGGAAATAGAAATGTCTACAACTAATATAAATATAGTAGATTTTCAAATGCAGGGTCCATTTCTACTTTTTATTTTTAGTAAGTTTTTAAATAAGTGTTTATTGCTATATATATATATATATATATATATATATATATCTTACTACTTGCTATTAATTACAAATCTTAATTGTAAAAGTCAGTCGCGGTCTAACGAAGTATTATTTTGGATTTGGAAGTATTACAGAGCCAATATTTGCACACTTCATATATATGAATACTTTCTTTTTGAATACCTTTGTTGAAATCTTGGCAACATAATTTTCAACAAATCAAAGAGCATCTAACATCTGTATGGATGTTTCAGATGTAATATTAAAACTATGAGAACATTGTCATTATCCTGCTGACTGAAATAACAAAATTGCTGATGATGTGTTGAGTGTGTTCAGATAGATTCTAAGACAGAAGAATTGCAGCAATGATGGGAGACTTCACTTACTCCCTGGAATGCAGGCTGAATTTTATATTGAGCCTGAACCCTAATATCAAAAGGCTGTAAGAATAAAAAATGTCTGCCTCATAAGTTATCTAGTCATCAATCTAAAAAAGAGGAACTAAATCTAAACTTAAGTAATGCCTGAAGCAAATGCAAAATACCTGACAGAAGGATGTGAAGGGCTAAAGGAAGTTGGAATGACCAAATCATAGAGTAGGGAGGGCAATTAAAGGCAGAGCCTTTAAAAAAAGTCTTTTTCTAAATGAGAGAAATTGAAAGGATTGAGAAATCTTACATTTTACATGTAAAGCAAAATAACCCATTAAAGTGGTTAGAGGAAAAACTGGCAATAAAAAATTCTTCTTTAGGAGCACGAGGATATGGAAGCCTAGCAGAGGCTGCTGTAACAAAAGACAGTTCCAAGATATAAAATGTCTAAAGAGAACAAAACAAGACTGTTGCAGGAAAGCTAAAAGAATACTTTTTAATCTCTTTACTGCGGGAGATCTCGAACAGTCATTTTATGAGGAACGCATCAAAGGTGAAGTCTCAAACTGAGGCACTGTGGGAGAGACTATGAAGCAAATCAACAAATGAACAATAATTATCACACATACCTGCTGCAATAATACAGGAAGAAATACCTAACCAAATAACTCTGGTATATAAATATCTAAAATTACTTTGGCATCTGAGGACCAAAGTGTGCAGTTATAGCATCACAGTAAACAAACAAAAAACAATCTCCAAAAAAATCCCTAAAACTTGCATGTGGGGAAAAGCAATACCACTTAACATTTTAAACTATTTGTGGGAAGCAGAGTGAATAGGTAGGTGACAAATTCTATTAATTATATGAAGCTGAGAAGAAAAAGGGAAAGACCAACCATAATGAAGTACAGCAGAAAGATCTTCCACAAATGACTGAAATTCAATACAGATAAAGATAGAATGAGGCACATGAGCAGCAACTGAGTTGAGTAGTTATAACTGTGTTGACGGTTACCACTCATTAAAACGACTGTGAGGTTCTACCATGTCTAAGATAAAATTCCATCAGCTAAGTGCTTGGAAACAATCCAATGAACAAATTGAATATTAGAAATCATTGGGAAGGGGAAAAAACCCACGAGTAACTCTATAAAACCACAGTGCACCTGTATCTCAAATGCAAAGAGTGGTTCTCATTTTCTTATCTCTTTCCCCAGCAAAAGAAATATTTCAGAGAGGAGCTATCAGGCTGATGTATTGTATAGAGCAATCTCTGTATGAGAAGCAGGTAATTATATTATTAGCCACACTGTTTGATAAACTCCATATTTTCAATTAACAACATCATTTCTGGAATTTTAATTTTTAATTTTTTTATAGCTGTTGTCTTTCTGGGTACAGCATTTTTTGTAGGAAAGGATGGCTTTGGAAGTAGTGTAACAAACACCTGAATAGGGGAGGACTCTTCTGACTGAAAAAAAATATGAAGTGAGCTGGGTAGTGGCCTAGACTGTTTTAAGTAATATGAACCAGGAATGGTTTTTCATTTTCTTTCCCTTCTCTTCTACAAGCAATTAGAATCATAAAAAAAAAAAAAAAGCTGCCAAAACCATAAAAACCCCAAACCAAACAAAAATTACCAACTAAAAAAACAAAGGTTGACAGCCTAAAAATAAACAAAACAATGCAGTTGTTCATGTATGAAATTGGTGAACCTGTTTAGTATAGCATTATTTGATATTTAATGCCACATCAGTGTTCCTGATTAGTCTCTCAATAATGAATTGAGGTAATTCAGCAGGTAAAAATTATGGCATATTGACAGAAATGCCATGCATTCAATAAGTCAGACCTGTATGTCCACGAATACAGATAGCTCAGATAAACATTAACAAAAACCACTTTTGCTTGTCACACACCAATATCATAAGGGTTTGTTGGGATATTAAACATTATTCCAAGCTTGACTATGTCAGAGAATATCAGTGATGAATTCAGAATTTCTAGCCCATACTCCCTTCTTAGAAAGCCTTTCCTCTACATGTCTATAAGAGCACTAGGAAATCTTGTTTTACATTTTATTTGGAAGAAATAGTTTCTCGATTTTCTATCTATATTGCATGAAAACATAGTGACACAATTCTTTCCAAGCACAAGGAATGGTTTTCGTACTTAAAAAAACCTGGCAATTTACAGTAACTCATTCAAAGTTTGTTTTTATTTAAATCATTAATCATAAGCATCATGTAAAATCTGAATGTAGGTTCCAGGTAAAAGCTGAAATATGTGAAGTATATGGTAGTATTTCTTTAAATATTGACTACAGTTTGTGGGGAAAAAAAATCCAACCCAAACAAGAAAAACCTCTTCTGTCTCTCAAGTGGCTAGTGATACTCAGTAGCTCCAGTTTAGTGCACTATTTAGGAATTAAATCATATTGTTTTCTTGTTTGATTTTTTTTTTTTTTCCCCAGTTTTGACTTTAGGGTATAGATACCATGTACTGTCAGAAATCAGATCCCACTGAGAAGCCTCTGTGTATGAAATCTAAACCAGTAACACCCAGAGCTGACTTCCTTCTATATACTCATTCAAAATAAAAGCGCTCTTAGGTGAAAATTCTGTAATTGCTCTTAGTTGTGGCCACTTTCTTACTTATAGAGCTATTAACTTTTACTTTGGACTATACTGTCTTTCATCTATTATGTATTACTTTTCTCTTGGTGAATCAACTGCAGGAAGTGATAGTTTTTATTAAAGTGATACCTCTGCATCCTTCAAGTACACTTCTGTAACTTGAACAGGGATATTGATAATTATTACAGTGGTTAATAAAACCGCAGAATCACAGTATATGCTGAGCTGGGAGGGATCCACAAGGATCATTAAACTCCAAATCCTGGCCCTGCACAGGAATATTCCAAGAGTCACACCATGTACCTGAGAGCATTTTCCAAATGCTTCTTGGGCTCTGGCAGGCTTGGTGAAGTGACCGCTTCCCTGGGCATCAGTTTCAGTGCCCAAACACCCTCTGGGTGAAAACCCTTTTTTAATATCCAACCTAAACCTCCTCTGACACAACTTCAGGCCATTCCCTCAGGTCTTGTCACAGGTCACCACAGAGAAAGATCCGTGCCTGCCCCTCCTCTTCCCCTCCCGAGGAAGGTGTAGACTGCAGTGAGTTCTCCCCCCACTCTCCTCTTCTCCAGGCTGAACAGACAAGGTGACCTCAGCTGCTCCTCATATGGCTTCCCCTCAAGGTCCTTCACCATTTTTGTAACATCCTTTGGACAATCTCTAATACTTTAATGTTTTTCTTGCATTGTGGCACCCAAAAGTGCCCCCAGCACTCGAGGTGAGGCTGCCCCAGTACAGGGCAGAGCAGGACAATCCCCTCCCTTGCCTGGCTGGCGCTGCTGTGCCTGATGCCTCCCGGAACAGGGTTGACCCTCCTGGCTGCCAGGGCACTGCTGGCTCGTGTTCAACTTGCCACAGACCAGGACCCCCAGGTGCCCTTCTGCAGCGCTGCTTTCCAGCATCTCATTCCCCAGTCTGTCTGAACACCCCAGGTTGTCGCATTCCAGGTGCAGAAGGAGGGTATATCACTTAATTAGGCAGCATATACAAATGTAATTGAGTGGAAATCACATGGTAAGAGCCATGTTTCTGATTCTTTCACAAAGAAGACCTACTGTAAACAGAAACATTTCTCTCTGTCAGCACTTTGTAGCAAATCATGGTTACACCCTCCTAGGTAGAAATGTGATACAAGTATCAAACCACACAGGCATCCTAGGGAGAATGTAGAATTTTCCCTTCAGGCCCAGTAGATACTGAGTAGTAAGTTTTTAAAGTTTCTTGAAAATTGATAGAGCGTTTCTGATATCTATAATAACTATCCTTCCCACCACTCCTTCCCCCTCGGCCCCCACCCCCAAAAAAAAAAAAAAAAGAAGTCTGAGAACTTAAAACTGGAGCTGTCTTCATCAATGAAATCCCTCAAATACATCTAGAGGCGCAATATTGGTTTATGAAATTGAATACATCTAAATGACAGTACTCTTATTCAAAAAAAATTATCTGCGATGTTTCAGTCTCTTGAATACCAAGTGTAGAAAAGGAATCTTTCATGTGTGGGGGAGAGTGTTCCAGTTTTTCAGCCCTTCTGTTTTACCTTGAATAAACTTCCTTTGAAATGCTCCTAATTTCTCATGGTATATCCCCGTTGCCAGTGACTGTGTTTTCTAACACCTGCATCCCTCCCCCATCATCAGCACTATTAAGGAAGTGGAGGAAAACTTTTTAAAATCTGTTCATAATCTGCAGAAATGCTTTCTCCTCAGTCTTCATTATTCAGCTGGATTCCATTCACTTACTGAGCTTTCTCACATTACAGTTTCCACTTTCCAGTGATCTGTGGCTGCATTTCCTTCTTCTAATCTTTCTTTGTGTTGTTTTACCTGTGACTCTAAAAGATCACCTAGCTCTAACTTCTTCTGGATCCTTTGGAGGCCAAGAGGATTAAATCTTCACATTATCTCAGCTCCACTGGCATTTTATGAAAGATTATATAAATATGTGAGCATTCTGTATGTGGGCACTACAAGCTGAATGAAAGCTATTCAATACACCTTTCTTCAAACCTTTTTAATTCTGAAAAATACTAAAAGGAAGATAATGTATGTTTCAAGACTATATATTACATTAATATATTACAGCTACATGAACTGCTAATGGCAAGCAAGATATGAAAAATGTGAATGATTTTGATTTGTATTGCCTACAGTGTTGCATCCAAAGATTCTTGGGAGATATCAATTAATTCACCTTCACATCATGTTTCTGAATCTTAATTTTAAGATTAGTTCACCATATATCAAGAAACCCCTTACCCCCATTCCAGCATATATTAATTGAAAGAAAAAAATATTAAAAAATATGTACACCTGGCAATCACTTTTTCTGGATTTTGTCACCACAGTAGACAAATATATTTTACATCAGACAGATGCAGACTTGCTACCAGTGTCTATTCAAATATGTCTGAAGGCATAAACCAGAGCACAAAACAAGGGACTTTAAGAAGCAGAGTTTTACCCTGGAGTGTTCATCACTCCACTGAAGCCTATAATTAACAGGTAGTCATGCAGTATAAAAGGGAGCTCTGCACCTCCCATTTCCTTGTTTCCTTCTTCTTTGTGCAGATTTTGTAGAGAGAGAAATCTGTATCTCTATTGTCTTGTTAAAAGAACATAAGCACTAAAATGTTGGAGATCTGCAGATTTCTAGAGAGTAGGCGTAGCCTGTCCTATGGTAATTAATACCATCTAGTGTAATATTAACATATTATAGACGTTTATGCAGTTACACTGAGTTTCTGAGAAAACTATAGCAAACCACAATAATGTGACAATAATCTGAATTTCACAGACTGGTTTCTCAGCTGATGTAAATGGCAAATCATTGAATTTTTTCTCTAAATTGAATTGATGATTTTTCCACCTCCCTGGGGAATTGTATACAATGTAATTTTATGTTGAAATCTCTGTCCTAGTTGCTGTCTGTTTCATGCATTCTCTGAAGACTTTCTGACAGGAAGCAGTTACAAATTTAGTGTGTGAAGCTCTCCCGAGGTGGGGGGGCACATGAATTAGCTTTGTACAGTAGGATGTATTAAGGAAGCATATGTGGTTATGAGGTGGCATGGAAAACTTGGTTTTTCTTCTGTTGGTCATTGAATAATATCATGTGTGGAGCAAAAGTGCATGGGAAATACAGAACAGAGCTTTCAGGAGCAAGACAAAGTGCAAGTGTAGAAAGACCCAAGTGGCCACTATGCAGTGCCTGTAGAGATTAATCTCAGATCAGCCAGATTTCAGGCGTGAAATTACACTGAACTTGTTTGGTTAATATATTCCATCACTTTTTTGAAAGCCCTCTGATTTGGGTCAGTGTTTTAAGTTCTGTCCCTCTTGCAGAAACATAGATGTCTTTAGGCTTTATATTAGTTATATGAGATGTCTGAATTTTGAAACAAATTAAAATGCCCACCTATGACAATAAAATTGATGGCTTGCATTTAACATTTATGAAGAACTATTTTTGTAATTCCTATGAAGTTCCCATATCAGCAGATCACTAAGATTTATTTTTTCCTTGTTTGTTTTCAAATTAAAACAAAAGAATTGCAAATCTAGGAAATTGGAGTTCCAAAAAACAAAACTAAAATGTTAAAGTTTTGGGCTTCATCATAATCAGTATTTCTACTTTCTGAGAGTTTCACAGAACCAAGACTAACTTCAGAAATTTTCCTAAGCATTGAAGCAATGCTTTATGGTTTTTATTAACATTCAGCTGACAGTCAGAAGCTAAATCTGGAATTGACTTTTTTTTGCTAGGTCTTTGTTACGTGGAGGTAACAGGATCTAGATGAGGTAATAGATAAAAGAATCTATGTTATTCATATACTGGGAGTTTCAAAATGTGTAAAGGGACAATTCTCACCCATTCTGCAGAGCTGGGATGCCCAGCAGAGAACACGCTGAGATGCTATGTGACTGGATTAATTGTGCATGTGAGACATACAACAAATACAACTTGATTAATTAATTAACCACCATGTTTGTTGATTAGGTGAGTTGCAAATGTCTTTTTATCGCCTTTAACAGAGAACTTAGTTTCCTGAAAAGGAGGGAAATTGAGAACTAAAGACATTTGTTCGTACATATTTATGAACCTCTAAATGAGGGAGGAGAAATAAGTCCCAGTTCAACTCTGAATTTAACTATATGACTGGAAAATTAAATACGTATTTTAGGAGGAGAGTGTTTCTTTTCCTGCTTAAACTAATTAGACACGTGCAACAAGAAGGCCAGTTTCATATTGTGTGTAGATGTCACTGTTCCTTTTTGTTTCTCATTCTATCAAAGGTGTCAAGAATATTTTTATGGGTCAGATTCTAATATGACAGTTTTTACTTTGGACATGAACATTATCTTCTGTAAAGCTACTTTATTTTGTGCATTCATGACTTTTAGTTTCGACTGCTTACTATTATTATTTCCTCTTTTGTTTTCACAAATGCTGAAATAAGTTAAATTGCCTATTATTTTTCTTTTCTTTTCCTCTGCATTGAGCATTTATATGGCATTATGAGTGCAAGGTGGCAATGGAGGGAGGCAGAAACTGGAGTCAGGAGGTGGAACAGCAGACAGCACTGCTAAAGGGTACTGCTGAGTCCCTAAGCAGAGTCTTAAGTCTCAGACTGCCATGAGGAGCAGTGCAGAAGTGCATTCTCTTATAGCTCGGGGCAGCCAGAAAAACACCACATTGATCAATATGAGTTATTACACAAGACAGAAAGAACAAGGAACAATTATGTGCAAAGGAACTTGACAAGATGGAAATAACAGCCAGAATTGGAAGCATGAGGGCTGTGAAAGGAGAGTAAGGCTCCAAATCAGTTTTGGCTTCACCATTTATTTACCATTAAGTAACCCACTGCAAATATGAACCATAATGAATGATCCTAATTTAAATTACACTGTCACCTCTCTGAGATCTTTGGATTGCTAGAACAATGGAAAGGATTGTTAATTAAATAAGAGTCAATACTGTTACGTTTTCAATAGTATCTATTAGCTGAGTAGTTCTACTGACTGACATTATCTTTCGCAGTTTTAACATTGCCGTTTTACAAAAAGTAAAAAAAATATAAAATACCAGATTTAGAGTATCCATCAGTGTACAAATATCCAAGAGCTTTATATGTTTTCCTTTCTGTTTTGCTTTGTAGCTGCAAAGGGCAAAGAAGCTTTTGTCATGATTTGCTTAAAAATGAGAAAATATGAAACTCCTCTAAATGGGAGGATCATCAAGCATTTAGGGAAGTCTCACCACTTTTTTGAAATGGTGGGCAGGAGATAAAAGTACACCTATAACAAATAAGTATGTAACTCTTTGAGTTCAAAATATGCCATTTTATTTTAAAATTCCTCCATAATTAAGTGTCATCTCAGTAAAAACTTCTGCTTTTTTTCCAGACATGATGAATTTATTCTGATGACTTTATATTGTGCTTAAAGTATGTGTGCAGAGTACAGCAGAATATTGCCCTGTGTATAGATATATATATTAAGAAAGACAAATAATTAACACATGATAAATGCTCTAACGCTAATATTAGTGGTATGATCACACATTATTTTTGTATGTAAGCCCCTTATTCATATGGAACTAACCCTAAACATAAGTATAAATAGCTATTTTAAGAAATATAAGAAAGTGAATAAATCTGTTGTTTTTCAAGCCTTGCCCCTCTTTAGAAATTTGAACTAGAAAAAAACTGCCTTTTTTCTATGCTTGGGGTTTTTTGCAGGTTTTGTTTGATTCAAGAAAAAGCGTTGTGGTAGTATTTCAGCACACCTGTCTGGAAGATAAATTAAATGTTGCTGATGTATAATGAAATAATGATTCCCTGAAAAAAATAGATCATTTTTCTACCCTTTATAAATGCTACCTTTAAAAGTTAGAATCTAATTTATTCATAGAATTTAACCTTTTCCTTTCCTTAAACAAGGAAGGATAACAGATTGAAAAGAGAGGATTTATACATTAAATAGCCAAAATGCTTTCCAAAAATTAGAAAGCCACAGAATTTTAGGTAAGGAAGAAACATCAAAAGATCATTCATTCCATAATGATAGCCTGCTATGGGACCAGCTATGACTAAATATTTTCTAACAGAGTTTTGCCTAGTCTATCTTAATCAGTACTCTTTTGTATCATCTCATTAATTTCTTTATTTATTTTCTCTCATATTTTCATTTTCTTATGTGTATTTATGGGGATTTTTTGGGAGTATGGGGTTCTGTTGGGGTTTTTCTGCTTTTTGTTTTATTTTGGGGGTTTTATATGGTGGGGTTTTTTGCCTTTTTTGTATGTTTTGTTGGTTTGGTTTCGTTTTGTCGTTGTTGTTTTGGGGGTCTTTGTGTGTGATTTGAGTTTGTTTGTTTGTTTTGTCTAAGGCAATTGTCCATAAGCCAGTGTTACTTGTATATTTACTGAAACTACATTATCAAGTTGGGCATGTTTGAGGGGAATAAGTAGAATCATCACAAACTAAAATGAAATCATATCCAGAACTAATCAGAGAGAAACGTTTTTCTATCTTAGCATGAATTTTAAGTGTATAGTTATTATTAGGGCATCAGAAAATGTCCCAAGATTCCCTGGTGTGGTATGATTCATGCTGGAAATTCCAGGGCCCTTTTGATATTTTTCGGGAGCCCTTCAGCCAATGTGTCTTTTGCACAGAGAGGAACCTTTTCCAGGCAGAGGCTCCTTGGAGACCTCCTATATAAGAGTGTCAGAACAAAAGGTATTTTGAATATTTGGTTAGTAGGTAGTTGATGCAGCGGTTTTTATTACTTAATTGTACTTTGGTTTGTTCTATGTACCCCTGTTTATACCTTGTATACTCTCCCTGTCAATTATCTATCCCCTCCCCTGGTTGAGAGAGAGGATCTCTCTCTCTCCTGTCATTCTTCTTTCACCCCTGCCCCGAGTTCTGGAAAGGTCCTCGTTATTTCGTTATGCATTGGCCTTCACAGGTGTATCCCCCTTCCCTGTTTCCCCGTTCGTTGTGTAGCCTGTCCCTCATCCCCGGACCACACCCTTGGGCTTTCCTGGTTGGTTGTGTTCGTGCCCCCACCCCTGGGAGTATGAAACCCCCTGTTACCTTTGTTCGGGGGGTCACTTGGAGCAGAGCATAGGAGGTTTGATCCTCCTCTGTGAAACTCCTGGTGGCCTGACTCAGTTAGTCTCTCCCCATCAGCTAAATAAATCTTAGTTAGTATACAGAGCTACTGAGTCCTCCCTGCTTTTGCTTCTCTACGCAATTGCCACCTGCTCGTTATGCTGCTATTGGCTCTGCTCTCTGTGGCTGCGATAGGGTTCTGGGGATCAGCGAAGGTCCCCAGCGAGGTTACCTTCGACCAGCGCAGCCGAGGCACACCGGGCAGTCGAGCATAGCGAAAGATAGTATTTCTGATAATCTAGTCTGGATACCTCACCAGCTAAAGTGTTGAAATATCACCTCTCTTCTCCTTTTGCATGAGTCAAGGGAGCACAGCTGTGGAAAAAACTGTTCCTCTACCATAGAGAATAGTATTTTAATTGTTAATATTATTATTTTTGGAGAGGATTGTCCAGAATTGGTATTTTTCATGATCAGACTAGTCTCAAAAAAATCTTGTATTGCTTACTAAATACATACTGGAACTGACATTGAAAGCCAGCTGAAAAACCTTTCATTAGATACGTTCATATACAGTAAGCCGTGCTTACTGCTGGTCAGGAGTAAGTGGGAAAAATTCATATTCACTAGAAAGAAAGTGGCTGATTAACATCAGGTAGTATTTTGTTTCTATTTCACAGGCCTTCAATTTTCCTTGGAACAAGTTTTAAGATCTAAATGAAACTTGAAAACTAATTATTTACATGAGAAGGAAAAGAATTACAAAACTCACAAAACAAAGCACGAGGTGCATGTAGTGTAAGAGGTAAAACTACACAGACAGAGGTAAAGTGACAATATTACTGCCGTAAGATATAAATGGAATTAATCTGTAAGTAGTTGTACTAATCCAAAGTATGGGCTGTGAAACTTTCTGGATTTACCATTAATTAAATTATGCTTTCCCAAGGCTTCAGTTGTCCTTGAGCATTTTCAGAATTTTGAAAGCAACTATTCCCTTCACATGCTAATTTGACTAACAGCATGATACTGAAAGCATCATTTCCAGCAAGGAAATAAGTGGCAGGCAAACTCATGCTTTACTAAAAGTGTCCTTGGTGTCTTTCTGCAAAGCTATTATCACTGCCATGTCATGTGCTTTAAGATGACTACTGGAAGCTTTCTTCTTTATGAAATCTTTCTTTTAGAAATTTATGTAGAATTGTGGAAAATATCTTAATTCCCCATTCCAAAGAAAACACAAAATGTGAGTGAAGTATTCTAAAATTTTTGAATTTCTAAGTTGTCTTTCCAAACTTCACTAAGATTGTATGTGTGCTGTATATATAAATAGGTGTATACCTGTCCTCACAGAACTAAAGGTGGCTATATTCATGGGAAGGGGCAGGTTGTGTTTTTAAAGTGAAAATGCATTTTTATGTCTGCCCATGGAGTCTTTGGACTTGTTTGGGAAAGGCTAAAACACAGATGGTCCTGAGACAGAGAGCTCCTTAACTTTGAATTATTTACTTTAATAAAAATTCTGCATTGGCTACCTTAATTCTACAACAAACAGCTTTAGTTTTGGACTTATTTATATTAGAAAATATGCATATGTTTATATAACTTTCTATTCACTGCAGAGTTTTGCACCCAATCATCCTTCCAAAATTCTCCATACCTCCGAGCAAAAAGTTTAAATGCCAAAATCTTATGCTTAAATTTTCATATGTCCTTGACATCACAGTTTATTAGTGCATTCAGTGTGAATGCTGCTGGAGGGGGGTTGTAGGAACTGCAATGCACATGGAGCAAGTGAACAAGAATGTTAAAGGCTAGGATGCATACAAGAACACAGCGTAAATAGGGAAAGTGAAGAGGTATGATAGCACTTTTTGAAAGATAGAGGGATGTAAGATAGCCTGAGAAGAGCTTGATCAGATAAGGATGTGATATCCTGGGCTGAGGAGTGGGATTTCCCTCTTTGGAGTAAAGGTTCACTACAACAATCCACCTCCAGTTTATGAAATTAAAAAAAAAAAAAGTAGTTCTGCTATGAAAAATCTGAAACTTTCAGAAAGCTTCTCCCTTTGATCTCCTGTACCACTGAGTACTCTGCAGCTTGCCTGAGAGCTCACTGCTCCTGCCCTGACCTGATTTACAAAGACAGCTGAGCCTGAGCAAGCAATTAATAAAATAATAACCATTAAATGTTTTGAGAACCATCTTACCCTGCCATTCATGACTGGTGTGAATTAAAACTTCGGAGACTTGTACTACGTATTGCCTAAGTAGTATTTTAACTATGCGATGTCTGCAGATGTTGTTGGAAGCTGAATGAGCATCATTGGTTGGCGCAATAGGCCTCATCTTCAGAATAGGATACATTATCTCCTTTTGTTTATTTTAATGAAATTTGAATCTAAACCTTGGTCTAAAGAGGAAACAACTCTTCTCCTGTATTTAAACCAAAAGGATCTTTGTAATTCAGACCACGGGATATTTGTATGGATAAATTCTTAGCATGATTTGTTTTTTTAAGTGCAACCATTGGATGATTATATAAAAATAAACATATCTAAAATACAGTAATTTTCCACTTTTTTCTGATTTTGTGCATTGTAGAAAAAGTCAAGCATTAAGTAATGAAAGAAAATGTAGTTTTGAAGCCAATCTCCTACATATTGTGACAAGTCATAGAAGACATATGCAATATTTTTAGTATAACTTATTTTGGAATTAGTTGTGAGCCAGAGAGATAAAAAGTTTCTCTAAAGTAAAACTACTTCAGTGCTAGTGTTACTAATCTCTAATGGAAATGATAAGTGTCTGTTCTTCAGAATGTAGATATTTTTTCTCTACAAGTTAAGTCAGGAATTTATCCTTCTTAGGACAGACAAAATATGCCTCACTGGCATTAACAGAGGAACTGTTTTGATGCAATCTTTCTTGTTTTGCTCCTGCCATCAGCACTGTTGTGATGTTGAATACTTACTCTGTAGTTTGCTCCTCTTACACATATGCAAAATTCTCCAAGGTTTGAATTGGTGTCTGAATGTAAATTTTATTTATATTAACAGAAGAGGTGGGAAGCAGGAGGCATTCCTGGTTTTACCCAGAGTTTTCTTGAGCATGCCTTTAGAGACTGTGATATTACCACATTTCCAACATTTGTCTGGGCTTTCTTTAATTCTAAGATTACAATATTGTTTGGGTCAGAAGGGACATATTTCCAATTGATTATATGATCTTAAAATTATCTTTTGAGGGGGAAAAAATAGTTGACCTCTTGTCAAAATAAGATTTTTATTTCTGCTGCCTAACCATTAGTCATCTTTGTTGCCCTGAATTTTTGTGTTAGGACTATGTAGCACCACTGAACATAGCAACGTAGATTATTCCTTACATGGAATTAATAGGATTTTAGCAATATGAGTAATATTTACTCACTTTAGTATGACTCAGTGAAAACTTGCATTCAGTGGGTGTTTTTCCTGAAAAAGAATAAATATTTTTGGACTTCACAGTATTAGGTTAGGAAAAAAGACACTGGGCAATCAGAATCATACCCCTGGATCTTCTGCTGGGACATATGGGCACTTCCTCCTGGGGTGCTTAAATGTAAAGAAAACAGTCTGTTATGGAAAATGTGTTGATGAATAAACGGTACATCCAAAGAAGACTATATGTGCTCTGTATTGATGCTCTCTTGTACTGCTAGCAAGAATATCTAGTAATACATCTATTAATGGCCATTTTAATGGCTTCCCAGAATGAAGTATTTTTTATATTACTTTCCCTGACATTTTACACATATTGTTTTAAAGAATCACTTGTACCTAACTGTTTCTTGGCAGCCAATAGCTTTAGGCATTGTGATCCTATTGTATCTGAACATTTTTTGAGAAGGGAGAAGGTTTCAGATCATCTCTGAGAAGAAAAATCTTCAAAATGCTCATGATAAATTACACCTACATTGGTGTATCAGCATACCCATAAGAAACACTAAGGAGAGGAATATATTGCCTTGCAGTGTGAATAATATGCTTATGTCTTTTAATATAGTTGGAATACTTGTCCTGGAAAAAGATCAAATTTTATCCGATTTCTTTTCATCCCTTATTTTAGAAAGTGATAGCGGTGAAAGAAATGCCGTGTCTGGGATTCTTTACATGTACAGAAAGAGAACATTGGTGTTACCTATTGGAATTAGATGATAGTGAACACAACATTGTTCTTTCTTAATCAGAAACATAGATTTTGTGTTAAAAGTAACATGCAGATTATATTACTATTCATTTTAGTAAATCAAGAAGCCTCTGACTTGCTTTGTTGAAATGTCAAAGGGTAACTGGAAGAAAGTAGTTCTTAACTAGATTTGTCTTCTGTTAAATTCAAGATAATTCCATGGTACAGATATATCTGTCCTATAGAAAAATGAAAACAAATTCAAACATGAAAAATATGTGGTTTTACAATGGACAGAAAAGAACATAAATATTTTTCAGTGCGAAATGTAGAACTTTAAGAAGAAGATATTATTTCATTATAAAATATTTATTTATCTAAAGCTATGTAAGATGAACTCTTCTGCACAATTCCATGTTTTTTAACATATGGGAGAATTTTAATGTAAAAGTTATTGCTTTTACTACAGCAATATTAGAATACCAAATGTTACACCATTTTACATCACAATTTCACCTGCAGATACTCCTGGTACATCCCATTATAGAAAAATATACCACAGCTACTTTTAAAAACAAATATTTTATGGATTAAGCACAGTAACAACTAAGTATATTTCAAATTTAAATGTGAGATTTTGGAAATTTGCATGTCTTGGTCTCTTTGGCTGCTATTTCAAAAATCTAGCATATTTTCTTATTCTCATTGTTAGACTGTGTGTTGTCAGTCACAATGAAGAATGGCAATTGTCCATGAAAAGATGGAAATTGTCTGTACTGTGCTGAAAAAGTATCATGCAGCACTTGCAACTATATTGTCAGGTGCAAAATGAAGCAAAACATTTCACATTACACCAGGCTTCTACATGAATGCTGTTTTAAAATGCCAGTCAGTCATTAATTGTGATGTAAAATTGTTTTATAAATATTTTCAGAACTGGTGTTTTACTTGTCTGGAAGTTGTACTGAAGTAAATGTGAAAAATGAGGAGTTTGTTATGTCTTAAAATCAAAAACTTGCAGTAGTGGCAGTTCAGGTTTTTATGGACTGCAATGGGTCGTGGTAAATCTAGAAAGACAAAAGAAAGAGTAGCACAGTACCACTTTGAAAAAACTCTGCTAATTGGTAAGAATTACATGATTAAAAAAGCTTGAGCTCAGAAATTGTATTTATTCTTGGGAATGCTTGTGTAAAGTAGGGAAATACACAGAAAAGATTCTTAAATTTCCCCAGTTTACATCCATATGTGATCTAGAAATTTTTTTTAACAGCTCATAAAAAGCATGATAATGTTAAGGAAAGTTGTATACATTCCCATTCACTGGTGTTGATATGTTTCTATTTTTTTATTGCTATTTGTGAAAGTAAAGTCATATTTGTACCAGTAAATATCACTTTGTCACTTTGTTATTGCAGTTATTACATGACATATCTGGGTGGTGATAAGCTGCTGCTCTGAACATGAACCTTCTGACTTACACAAGTATGTTCAAAGTAGCAGAGCTGGCATTTTTCATTATCAATGGTTTTTGAGACACAGGTGGTCTTTCAGATTTGTGGAAACATCCCCTCAACATAATATTGTGGAGTTTTTTTATGGTATCATGTTGTACTTTTTGTTTCTAGCAAACAGGAAGAATTCTACATTAGAGGAAGAAGGACAGTGTCTGTAATCAGAAAAAAAAATCATACTCTTTTCTAATAGAAATGCAGAAGAAGCGTGATCCGTTGTGAGACTTGTAATGGAAACTCCATACACAGGCAGCATTTTTACAAATATAAATTTCAGCCAAGAAGAAAAGCTGTAGACCACATGAAAGGGATGAAATCACATTTCAGATGGACACCCAGAACATGATTTTAATGGTTTAGTACTGCATAAGCAGTAAATCAAAACCCCAATAGATTAATATTCTGATATTCAATGTTATGATACTACTTACTAATATTTCGAAAGTATATAAAGAAGTCTTAACAAAGTGACCAAAGGAAAAAAAAAATCTTAATAATGAAAACATGTATTTATTTTACCTGGAAAATGCATTAATATGATTTGATAGAGAGTTCACAAAAATATGGGGATTAAATCCTTTTTAAACAATGATATATGCAGTTCTTGATGACACATGGTGGTGCATTCTTTTCAGTTTCTTCAGAATGAAACAACTTTTCACCTGAAATAGAAGCCATTGGACAGTAGCTAACCTGTTTTCTTTACACAGTCTAAAAAATTTCTCAGCAAATTAGCTTCAAAGACATCAAACTCAAAAATGTGTGAAAGATTTTTGGGAGGATGGGATAAAAGGAAGCTGTTAAATTAATTATCTCTCCTTGATCTTTCCCACATAATATTTTTTCCTAATCAAACTCTGTAATTGAGTAAGTAATCAGGTCCCTGGCAAAAAATTTCCTCTTGCTGATTTTATATGCCTCACAAATACTACATCAGAAACTCACACATTTACTTTTTCTCTTCACAATACTTCTTAGGAAGAGCAAAGTAAAAAGAAGTAATTTAGAATATCACATGAGTACACAGCAGAGTTGTTTTTCCAGAGCTTAAAAATTAATGTGCTGTCTTCAGATCTTTCATAGAGTAAACAGTATTAGCTGTAGCACTGTCAAACAAACAAGCAAACAAATAAATGGTACTTTCAAAAAGAGTTTGAGTATTATTACACTTGCAGCTACAGCTGCAGTGAGCTATTTCTATCAGTCTCAATATCAGGAGAAGCTCTATGCATGGAGATTACACATAGTACAAAATTCATTGATCAGGGTTTTGAAGAACTAATAGGTTTTTCACATTTTGAAAAATCCGAAATAATCCTTAGATTGGCATTCCTGTTCAGTAAAAGATATGCATGTTTTCATTTTGGAAGATCCTATTACAAGGGATGTCTTCCCTTTTTGTCTTCTGTACTGGAAATGGAAAGAAAAGGAAGAGGTTAATTTTCTATTTTTACACCAAAAAAAAAAAAAACCACCAAAAACGGTGCAATGAGAGTAGTTTTACTGAACAAGCACCAGAAATGAAGGTCAAAAGCACCTGTAGAAAGTCTGTAGAAACAGTGTGTGGAAACACACTGTTCTTACACATGCTTTTACTCCATCATGGTTACAAATATGCAATGTTTTTCAGTGAAGAATAGCTTTTCACTGCATCGGTGAGTTTCCGAGCCCCGAACTCTTGCATCTCTTGGGTCTTTTCAGAGAATATATGCACTTACTGTTTTTCTGACCTTGACTTTTAAAATGTCCTAAGCAAACATCCTTTCCTATGAAAGCAGGCTTACTTGAGCAGGTAATGCAAGTTATGATATTGGTACCCAGGACTGCTTTTGGCATCTCTGAGGTGTAATGCATCTGTGACTGTGTAGCTGAGTGCTGAGGCATTTACAGACAAAGCAGAGCATCAGTGGGAGGTTTGCAGGACCTGTGCCCAAGAGCAGATCCATGAACTGAGAACCTTTTATTTCCCATTCATGCTTTTTCCCATTTATAGGAATTGTGAGATTTTTAGAAGTGCTTTATGCTGGCATATCACCACTTTATTATTATTTAGTAACATTGGTGATGATGTGTGGTCAGGGCTTATTTGAGTAACAATGTATTATCAAGGCACTTATTATGGTCTTCCTGAATGGATCTAGGAATCTGTTATTATCATGGCTACAGTTTTATTGATTGTAAAGTGAGATTTTTTGACAATAATTGTGAAGAGACACTGAAAACTGAAGACCAAATATAAATTGTTTTCTTATTTCTCAGTAAATTTGCTTCTGTTCAAGTCTGTGAAATTCTTAAAAATCTCTAAAACATATATACTATGTAAATCCTACTTGCTGGGGAAAAAAAAAAATAGTTTCTATGGTCATCACAACATTTGCCCAAGTAAAAGATGTCTGAAATGAAAGCTTACTGCTGTGAAGAGAGTTCAGATGTAAACACGTAAACTTTACCAGAGTGTAATTATCTTTCTTCCATACAGAAGACATATAGTACACTGAAAGAACCATTTGGGATTCTATTTTTCTGAGAAATATATAGTGTTCTTTGAAAATAA
>WEKY01003207.1:0-15524 GCA_013390045.1 Picathartes gymnocephalus | reverse complement strand
TGCACTTAAAAGTTATATCTAGGCCTCTCTCCCTAGCGCACTGAAAGACATGTTGGAACCATCCTTCGAGAGGCGGGGGAGTGGGGAAAGCAGGAACAGTTGCAGCACTGGAGCCAGCAGGATTCAGGAGCCAGGCCATAGTGGCACTCCAGGAGAGAGAGGAGGGGCAGGGAGGCCGTGGCAGCAGTGGTCAGTTCGCTGCAGATGACAGCTTCTCTCCCGCGCCTTGGGGTGTTCTCAGCAATCACGAGATTGCTGTTGCTCGGCTACGGCTGGAATGGCACTCCATCTCCAAAGGGTGGGGGTGGTACTTCATAGAGGTTGCGTCTGAGGCTGGTGTGCACCAGAAAAATGCTAAGTTCATAGGCACGCCACAAAGGGTTATTCCCTTTGCCTGGACAGCAGCTGGAAAGTTGTTTGCATTCCATGCATTCCATTTCCCGCAGGGGGGCAAGCAGGGGAATCATGGCAGTCAGGAGCTGCAGCACAACAGTTCACACTGAACTCCCCTCAGGGTGGGCCTTTCTCGGCTAAGTTCGGCTTGGCCCCCGTGGGGCTCCCTGGGGGGAAAGAGGGAAGGGGGGCTGGGGCCCTCTCAAAGGGCATGGCCGGCCCAGGGAATCGGCCCGACCCCTCCAGCACAGCGCAAGCTGGTGGCCTCCCTTCTCTCTGTCCTGTAGCCGCTTCCTCTCCTCCCCACTGCTTGATATTCCGCAGCAGTCCCCGGGTGAGGAAGGAGGAGGCAGGTGGCCCGGCCCTGCCTGGGCCTAGGCTGGGGCCAGGCCAGGGCACGTGAGCTTGTTACCTGTTCAGAGGCGGAAACCAAAAAAGGAAAAAGGTTCTTGCTTTCCTTTCTTAAAATGTGGATTTCACAAAGGTGTACTCTTTCTCTGACTGGCCAGAGAATCTGTCTGTCTCAGAGCCAGCCCCCCAGTTGGCTCTTCAGACAGGCAGGAAACTACACTCCTCAGGAAACTGCAAGAAATCTCTCTTGGAAAAGTTACTTTTTTTCCAAACCATGACACTATATCTTCCTAACATCTAAACATTCGTTTTAAAGCAATGCAGAGATGTTGAGAGGTTCAAAGATAAGATTTTATGTGTGTGTATATGCATTTAATTTTTATTAACAACTCTGTAAGTTAATGGTCATTCTGTAACAGTTTAGTTTCAGTCCAGACTCAGATAATTAGTTTGCTGATGATTAAACGGAACCTACAGTGTAGCTGCATGAAAAACAAAGTTTCTAAGAAAGGAAAGTTTATCACTCTTATAATTTACTTAAAATGATACTTTTTCAATAGAAGACGGTGATGAGGAAATCCCTCTTGCTAAGAAGCATACACAAGTATGAGGTTAATGTCAGGAGAATACAAGACATGACAGATTGGAGGAAGGAATCCTTAGGATTGTTGGTTTGCTTTTTTCAGGAAAGAATTTTTTAAATTATTTGGTAAAACTGTCAGTTAGAAAATGTGTGTTAGGGAAAGAGAAAGATCTTAAAAAAGTATAGCATGATGTTTGGTAGGACATGGTATCTGATTTAGAGTGATTTCTAAATAAATCCTTGTTTCATTGATACTGAAAAGGAAGGAAGAAACTTGATTAATGGCCTTATAGAAGGATTTGGGTCTTATCATGGGATAAAAAGAAATCAACTTTATTTACATCGAGATGGACTATGTCAAGGAATAGGAATTCTTGTTTCTTTCAGGCATGAATTTTACTGAATTCAGACTTTCTATCACTTAAATTTTATTGCTATTATTATAACTTGGGATTGTGAATATATAATGTATTTTCTTTCTTTTAATGATCATGATGTATACTATTACTATATGACTATTTCTACTTTTTCATTATTGGAGTTAACCTTTGATTAGTGTGTATAAGTGTTTAAATTGTAATTAAATTTTTTTTATTTCTTACTACATGCATCACTCAAAATCACTGCAGCAAGACCTGCAAATCAATGCATTTTTTATGACAACTAGCGTATTTTGACAAAAAGTGTAAATCTAAGTACATATATTTAAACACTTTCCCCTCTAAACTGTTTAAAATCCCAATTTTTTAAAATCTTGCTCTTCCATTAGTAAAATCTGCTATTGAAGACCTTCAAAATATATATATGGATATATGGATTCCAGTCCATAGTCCTGTGTAGCGTGTACCTCTCTATATGCATCTGCAAATGTGGTAATACAATTTTGTGCACACACAACTTATCTTCACAGAACAACAGTCAGCCAAAAAATATTATTTGAGAACAAGTATTCTGGAGGTAAGCCACAATAAAAAGGTTTTTGAGCAGTGAAGGTGAAAACCAGATACTATTACTATCTGCTTACTGGCAGTTGTGTAAAAAAATATTTTAAAAAGTTACTGTCAAACTTTGCCAGTATATGAGTAAGGAGAATAGTAGCTAATTCTCCTGCAGGAGGATAGTCTTATAAGAGCCAGCACTGCAAACATAACATAAAGGTTTTGCAGGTGAAATGCACATCTTTGTATTATTAGACTTCCTGAGAAAGTTTATTGTATTTTTTAAAGTGAAAAGAATGTTTCATATATCAAGTTTAGGAATAAAATCTAAGAAACATTATATGCAACATGACTCCCTCTTTTTACATGTGTTGCAATTCATAAATTCTCAGGACAATCTCTTCTTCTTCATCTTAAAAGGGAAAGAGTCTAAAAGTAGGTCATAGACCAGAAACAGTTTCTGGGCTGTTCTGATCCCCTAGAGGTTGAGGGTTGGGGAACAGGTGGGTTTTACACAAAGTTAGTCTTAGCAACTTATTTAGTTAAGATAGAAACATGTGAATTTTGTAGTAGCCTTATAGGCAGCACAAGTCTGGCTGCTGGAGCTAATTTGATCCTAACAGAGGAAAAAAGATACCTTCAGGCCACAGTTTGGCAAGATGTGCTGTATGGCTCAGGAGTCTCCCAAAATCCAAGACTACAAAAACAGCTAAAATTCAATTGTTAAGCTTAGCCAGAGGATCTTGGCTTCTATGATCTCACCAAATTGACACATCTTGAAGTTACAGAAGAGACTGGAGTGCCATCAGGTCTGCTTTCACTGTACAACTACAAGCTGTCACAGTTAAATATATGCTGGAAACAGTGAAGCTTAGAAATTGTAGCCTTTGTATATATGTGCAGTCGTATCAATGCAACCCTGTGCAAGTATCTTGAATTATCTGTAAATGTAGAGCTTGATCATAGTATATTCAAGTGCTTAATTACCTTACTTTTCTCAGACTTTACCTGTGTGACAATGATCATGGCATTTAGTTTTACTTAATAGAATTTTTCTCTACTTCAGTTCACACAAACTTATGAAATGTCACGCTGCATCAGGACCTCAAATAATGAAACAAATAAATTGTGAACTATCAGTATTGCTGTGTCCTGGCAAAACTTAGTTTACAAGGGATGTTTTGTGGTGTACATTGAAGGAACTATTAAGACGGTACTTGGACTGGCCAGTTGCAAGATATAGTCGCAGTATGTTTTGATGATAGGTACAATTTATTGTAAGTGACCCAAACAAAATTTCTTCTTTCTGTTCTCTATTTTAACCTTCTTTCCGTGAATAAAAATGTGTAGGATTACTTGTTCTCAAACTGACATATCAATTTTCAACTCCAAAATACCTTATGTGGTGGCATATGGTTTTTATATAGTGCCAATAGGAATTTGACCTTGTCATTTTAGGATTGCTTCTTTTTCCTACAGATTCTTTGTCAATATCTCCATGTCCTCAAAGAAAATTACCCTGAGAAAGAAGCTTCCAGTAGTCAGGAAACTTGTTTCTATTTGAACATTTTGTTTCCTTCAAAGTAATCTTTTTCCTTTCAAAAACACCTGAAGTAAACACACTTAGCATGACAGATGCAGATGTTCATGTATCTATTCCTTTGGGATAGGTTTTGTAAAATTAGCTTTGGCAACAATGCTAAAAAAGTACAGATTAATTGCAAGCGATATAGAGTAAGAGTATTCTTGATCTCATTGGGAAATGAGTATTTTTTGATTCCACTCAAGCTGGAAAAAAGAAGTAATCTTGTGGCTGTTGGGGAATGAAAAGCCAGGCAGAATGCAAGTACTGACCCACCAGCAAATGTTCTTATTTTCACCTCTGCCCTTACTGCGTTTCAAGATTTTTTTTGATGTCCTGGCAATAGATAATTCAATTTTTTTTAGTTGTGGCACTTTTTATTGTTTAATAGTGTTTGAATTTTTGTGTATTCAAAAGCTCTCCACTCAAGTGCTGCCCCACACAACTGGCTGTTCTCATGAACACGGTGGAACTGTGTGGCTTGTGTAAAGATAAAGGTAGAAGTAATTCCTAATAATATTCACAGGTTAATTTGGAAATCTTAAGGGTAGCTAGAAAGCACTGTTTGAAGCAGTCTGCAAATCCTCTGTCAAGCTTCTGAATTAACTAGTCAAATGTTTGACACATGTTGCCAAAAATAAATCTCTGTTTACCTGTTGTCTACCTTTCTCTAAAGACTACATAACTTCAATTTATGTCTTAGAGCAGTATTTGAGAGATGGCTGGTTTTGAAAGGGTAACTGCTAACAACAGCAGTAAATGTCCAAAATGCCTTGTTTATCTTCAAGGTAGGGGGAAGAAGCCTGCCTTCAGGAATGGAATTACTTTAGGCTGTCTTATGGAAGAGAGTGCTAATGATCTTATCTCTTTATAGCAAAAATAAGTTTTAAGAGCCTCATTAATTTCAACATGAAAAATGCAAAATGCAGCCTGGTGGGAGGAATTACTCTTTGCAACAGTATAGGCTAAGAACTGAAAAGCTATGGAGAAATTCTATTGGAAAGGACCTTGATGCCTTGGCAGACAGAGACTGAAAATGCACCAGCAGCGCGCCCTGGCAGCATCAGTGGTCAAAGGTATGCTGGGCTACGTTATAAAAAACCAGCTACTAAGTGGGGAAAACAACTATTCCCTCTACTTGGCACTCAACAGACTCCCTCCAGAACACTGTCCAGGTTTGATGCTGCATCGTAACAATTATATCCTGAAAGAATAATTTGTTTGTTTAATAGTAGTTTTCATTTAGTTTAAAACTTAAGTCTTCTACATCCTAGTTGAAGCAGTCTGGGGTAGGGAGGGCTGTTATAAGGTGTTAGTGCTGTGATGTCTTTCTTTGGAGGACCATGACACTCCTGGTGATATTCCTCAGACCTGGAAATTTTTATGGCTTAATTTATGAGTTAAGGCAAGAGGTTTTTAAACTTAGTTTAAGAAAAAAGTAATAAATATTAAAGGAACACTGTTTCCACTTATTTTGAAATGTCTGGACAGTTCTTAAATATCTTGTTTATCCCATTTGCTAATGATAAATTACAGGTAAAAGGTGAAGAGGGATATAACAGTGATACATTTCCTGTAAAACTAACCTATGACAGCGCCTCTATCTAGAATGCCAGTGGTGAAGTAATAGAACTTTAAAAGGTGTGAAATCCTCCTAGTAATTATGAACCAAGTAATTTGGCTTGTCAGGATTTCAAGTCCAACTATTTATACTAATTGAGTGCATTCTTCTGAAGTTGATATATCTGGAACATGCCTTTTAGATGCAAAAATCATACTTCAGAAGTGTATCAGTAGGTATTTCAGCATTCAATGAGTTAAACAAAACCATTTTACATAATTTCAGTTAAGAGTTTAAGATGTCTTTCTCATCTGGCCATGTAAAATCTCAGCAGTACTGAATTATGGTAGTCTCTCACCTACAAGATCCTGTGTAAGGGATTAATGCCTTCTATAGTTATACCTCAGTCACTCTTTGAAAGAAACAATTTTCTTATTCTGTAAGCAAAACTAAAAGTAATTGTGTGCATTGACAGTGCAGAAAATGTTTGAAATGTCCATTTTAACAACAGAAAAACTGCCTTGCTTTTTTTCCAGGGAATCATAGTCATCCTAGACAGTTAAAGCCAGTTAAAGAAACTGATCTTTCTTCTATGGTTACATCAAATTAAAATGGGAACTTATCTGCAGTGTAGCACTTGATCAGTGAATAACAGTGGTTAAAATTAATTCATGGCCATCCGTTGGAGCTGCTTTGTGTGGGGAAAATCAGTGCTGGAAGCCATGGTAAATAATCCTTTCAGTTCTTGGAAAGGAGAACAAAGGACATTTTACTCCTAATCGGTTATCCACTATCTTGTACTCCCATCATGGGAGTGAAAGACAGCATGACATATTTGGCTCTGGACACAGGACGGTCTGCAGAAAATGACAGTTGTAACTTTTTATTTCTTAAACTAGAAAAGTGCAAAGCACAGAATATATTAAGAAGCAAACTACTATACTTTTAAATTTAGGTATATATGTATATATATATTACTTCAAATTCTGCTGCTTCTATAACTGTTTTCTTTTAATGACAAAACGTTGTCCATGAAATTTGAAATTCTAGGCTGCATATTAAATGGTTTTTGTCTGTAAATTTTCATTTGAATCTCTCCTTTCCTTTAGAAGGGGAAGAACACACATTCTGAATTATGCTCACTGGCTTACTTGTCCCAAAATCTTCATTAGAACTTGACATACTCTTTCATGTTACAGTAAGTAGGATATGTTCTAGGATGTGCCTAAGGATGTGCTTTAAAATGAATTTAAGTTAAGGATTGAAAATAAGAAGAGATGTAGCCAGCACAATGTGCTGTGTGGGCAGTGAAAAGAATGTGCAATAACCCTGCTGAAACACCCTGAGAACCATCAGTGCCACTTAAGACTACAGTAGGATATTATCGCAGAATTGGTATTCAATTGCTTAGGACATTAATAACAGTTTTTTTCTTGAATAAGTACTTTGCTAAAAATGAAGTAGCTGCCTCCTTAGAAAGGTAACAAATTAGAGAAAATTTAATCCACAGACTGTTAATTTTTGGGTAAAACTGAATTTCTGTAGTGTGGAAAAAGGTTGAAATATTCTCAAGTGTTTCACCAATCTTCTGATATTTTCTTCTAATATCTTTAATATGTAATATATCTTGAAAGCTATCACTGCTGTGTTCTCCTTTTTAGCCATTTATAGCTTGAATTTTGCAGAAAGGTGATGTAAAGTCCTATTTCCATAATAAGAGAATGCAGGGGAGTCACAGACCACAAACAATATTTCTTAGACTAAGTTTAAATATCCTCAGTTCATAATTTTTATTTCTTTATGAAAAATTTCTATATAATAGTTTTTATATTTCAGGACATTTTTAGTCTATTTAATTCAGCTTGATCCCTACAGTGTTTGAAATTTGTCTGTTCTAGACAGTTTTCTTTGCATCTTAAAGGAAAGTCATGTATATATGGCAAGTCAATTGACTGTCAGAATGATTTCTAACTTTACATGTGAGAGAAAATGTACTTACTGCTTCCTAACTGTAAGAAGATTTCTGGGTGTCACTTCTATGCTTTTTGTCAAACATTTCATTCTGTTTTCTTTCCATAAAAGATTAAGTGCAATTGCCAGGCTTTTAGTTTCAGGAAATTGGATGAAAAGATAACACACAGTCATTTGTTGCTGCTCTAGATGTTTGTTCTCTTCCCTGTGCAGATGTTTGATATGAACTTATGCTATGAATTATTTTTGGACTTTGACTCTTCAAAAGTTACGTAAACTTGGCTCAGTTTAGTCTCTGTAATCAGAGGAATAAGGGTGATAACCAATTTTCATTAACTTGTATGAACTTTTCTAGAATTTGTCAATTTCCCTGGAAGTGTTTGGATACTCCTTTATTAAAGCACACCAATTTAGGTACCTATTTAAGAATATAGAGCAATTTTTAACAGTTATACTGCTTTTCAGATGTTGTTACCTAAGTAATCTATTTCACAATTTAAGATCTCTATACAGTTTAATAGCTCTACAGATTTTTTTTAGTTTTATATATAAAAAAAAAAATAATTAAACACTTTGAGGCTTTAATTAGCTATTTTAACTGTTCATTGTAACAAGTGTAACTTGCTCCTGATTTTTCTTTTTCTCTGTGTTTATTTTGGAATGTCCCTGCATTGCTATCCTTATCTTACCAGTTGTTTCTTCAACCTTGTGTATAAATTTTATGACACTTGTCCCGTCACTGGATTTTGATGACTATATACACCAGCAGTAAAATATATAGAATGCAAACATGAATCTGCTTCAAGAATAGATAGTTTTCTCCTTTGAATCCATACCTGGATGAATAGCCAGTCCAAGGGAACGTGGTCCTTTGAATACTTTCTACAATAAATGGATCTCATAACTTAGGCCAAAGTAAATTGGCACAACACTTAAATCAGTTCACTTTGTTGTGCTGGCATATANACAACACTTAAATCAGTTCACTTTGTTGTGCTGGCATATACATATACATATACATATACATATACATATACATATACATATACATATACATACAAACATACACCTAAAGGTATACACATGCATATTCCAGAAGAATGTTAGGTTTCTTGCCTGAAGTCTTGTGCATCTCATTAGCAGATTACAGCAGATTTTTGATATGTGGATTTTAAATCTTAAAGCCAAAAAGGCATGAATACACTTATGTAGTCAGGACTGTGACAGTGGTCAGAATATTTTCCCTGACTGCAAAGTCACTTGCTGGACTAAAAAAAAGTATCTGTGGCACGTCTGTCTCTCACTTAGAAGAAATTCTATTTTGGGATGGTACAGTTTAAGATTTAAGAAGAGTAGAGCAAGTAATTGTGTCATGATAAAGTAGCATAAAGCTGCTCTGTTTGTAATCTGTATTTTAGAAGCATTATGAAACATGCAAAAAATATATTTTGTTAAAATTCAGAATTTAGGGCAAAGAAAACAATAGTTTTACTAAGAAGAAGTATGAAAAATCTTATGGCTACTTAAGAATTATGTTTGCTGTACAAAACAAAGAGAGAGAGAGAAAATAAGAAGAATAATTTTAAAAACATTCTTCCAGACTCTTCTGTCAGAAAAGGGCATTTTCAAGCTTTTCCCCTTGCTTCCTATTGCTATGTGTGTGCTAAACATATAAAAGAAATAAACCAAATAATCTCATAATCATCCTGTGGAATTGAAGTGCCAATAATTATTTGTTAATAATAATTGAATGACTTCCAGCATTTTGCTAGAAAATATCCAGCTCTTGGAAGCATTTCTCCACAGCTTCATACTGTACAGTATGTGCACATGCATGCACGAAATTACATTTAATGTTTTCCATTAGAACAAGTCAAGCATATATTTGTGACACAAGCAGAAGGAAAACACAGTGGTCTGTGAAGTACTTGTCTGACAAAAGGTTAGTAACTTCAATGGAGCAGGTGACAGTCTTTCAAACATATCCTGTCTTGGTTGCAGGAGCCACTTTGGAGGATCTAATAATAAATATAACAGGAGTAATGATGTGAGACTATCTGGTTGACATGGAAAAGCATGTGTCTCTATTGGAGCGATTCACCTAATGGAAACTGTTTCTGTGAGTTAAGATTTTTGCTGAAGTATTTACGTGGTGAAAACTTGATCTTACACATTTGAAGCAGCAATCTGTCTCATACAAAGCTGAACTTGAAAGTGGAGAAGTAGCAGCAGTTATTCTTCCATTGAAATTAAAATTCAAAATGCTTTTATCACAGGTAGTGAAGTGGCAAAAATATTTAAGAGGACGATGTCCCTCACTTTTTGCAGTAAACTCACTTTTTTTTTAAAGATTTGTCATCCCTTCACGTGGATGCATTTGTACCTTATTTTTTTGTGTTAGTTTTTAAGGTTTTTATTGAGAGGTGATTGGTCACAGACCAATCTAATCTTATATTTGGATATCTTTTTGATCCTGCATTAACAAATCCTGCAAGCATTTTATTGTCTATGGAGCTTCACCTTTTATGCTGCCAATATAGGCTGTTTTCTCTGAACATAGAAATGGTGTGCCTTCACCTAGTAATGAGGTTTAATAGCATTCAGTTTTAATAGAATAGCATGGCCCTATTGCAATCTTTAATTTCTCTTTTATTTTTAATTTCTTTTAATGCATTGCCAAGTGTTTTAGTTAGAGAAACTGCTTCTGCTCAAACTCTACTTGTAACATACATTTTAGTGATTACTTCTATTTCTTATAGTTTATGATACACAGGAAATTATGTCCTTAGATTTGTATTATTAAAATATCTGAGTCTTTAAAAACTCCTTAGTTAACAAGATCACTTTATTTAGGCACAGTGTTTTGAAATATTAATATTTTAAAATATAATTAATTGTAGTATCTTCTCTAGTTATTTTTAATATTTCTGATTACTCTGTGAACTAAGTAAGTTAAGATGTTGAGTCTAAAAACTGAAACCCATCAGATTGTTATGGATTTCCTTAGTACATATGCAAAAGTGATTCAGAGAGTTATTTTTATCTTGCTCCCTGAAATTAGTGGTGGTAGATTTGTTAGGGTTCCTTAATCAAGGACCAGAAGGGGAATAAGATTCCTGAAAGTCAAAAAACCCCAAGGTTCACTAATAGGATGTTACTGTTACTTCATTCCTGTCTTCATTAGTATGAAATGTTCATTTGTGTTTTTCATATTTCAAGGTTTTGTGAGCTGTTTAAATGCTTTAGCCATTTAATACAAATAGTCCAGTGAAAATTGAATGCAACTGGATTCTGAACATATCGCCAAGTGTAAATACAGATTATAGTTCCAACCTTAAGGTCTAAGCAAGACTATTAGGCATCTACTGGAAGAAGTATACTTTTTGTTTAAAAGGTTTGATTTCTATTTGGTTGGTTTTATTTTTGTTTGTTTTTTGGCTCTTTGCTGATTCTGAAAACTGAAGAACATTTCCCCATCAGTACCTGTCAGTATCTGAAGGAACAGTATCAAGAGGCTCTTTTTTGTGGTGCCAACCCAAAGAGCAAGAGGCAATGGGCAGAAATTGATGCGCAGGAAGTTCCACCTGAATCTGAGAAAGAACTACTTCACTGTGCAGGTAAACAAGCACTGGAACAGATTGTCCAGAAGGGCTGTGTAATCTGCCTCAACGGAGATATTCAAGAACCATCTGGATGCAATCCTGTGTAATGTGCTCTAGGATGACCCTGCCTGAGCAGAGAAGTTGGACCAAATGACCCACTGCGATGCCATCCAACTTGACGCATTCTGTGACAATACAAGAATTATAAACAATTGTATGCCACAGAACCCCTTTAGGTACAGCCCTAAAATATCAGCAGACTACCTTCAGGATTCTGGCCTCACCAGGGCTGAGCAGAGGGCCAGGATCACCTCCCTTGACCTGTTAGCCCCATTCTTCCCAATGCACCCCAGGATACCATTGGCCTTCTGGGCCACAGGGGTACAGTGCAGGCTCATGGAAAGCATTTTGTTCACCAAGAACCCCAGGTCCTTCTCTGCAGTGCTGCTTTTCACCAGGTCAAAATTATATTTATGGTATTCCATGTTTTAACAGGGTGATAGAAATATGTGTACAGGCATAAACCTTTTCTTTGTTACTGATTTTTTGTTTTGTTTTTTTGTTTCAGATTTGGTTTTAGTATTTCTCTCAGTTTAGATAAATTAATGTTAACAGACTTGCATTTTTAGGAGTCTGTTGAGATAAATATATAGTCTAGAAAAGGAAAGAATGTATAGAGATAATAGTGTATTTTATTTTTAAAATAATGACTTCGTACTAAACTCAAAAGTATTTTAGCTAGTAATTTCACGAGCATGAGCCTAAAACTATTTATCCTTCTTTTATCTCATGCACAGCTCACTACATGATTGTCTGCTGCTCTGTTACATATAACCTTGTTAATATTTGCTTTGAAAAAAATTGCTCAAAGTAGCTCTGGTCACTTTGATATGCTACTATTTACTGCTCCTCTGGCAACTTACCCAACTTAAAACCTTGCAGTTTTGTGTACATGTCGTCTGTGATTCAGAGGAGCACTGACACATTCCAGGGCAAAAGAAAGTTCTTTGTTATCCAGTTAAATTTTGATGCTTTTCTATATTTCAGGGTATTGCACAGATATTGAATTAGTGGTACTCTTTTTCAGTTGTACTCTTAGCCTGCTTTCACTGAGAAAGAAAAGATGTAGATGCTGTCATTTTATGACATTATCTACATTTCATAATACTTCTTCAACAATAGGAAAGCAAAAGAAGACAGAAATTCTTGTATTTTACCTTTAGACACCTTCCTCTGATATATTTCAAGCTGCATATGGTGACATACTTCAAGGTTTTAGCTTTCCTGGAGATTGCTGTGAGCAGGTCTGTATTTGTAGCTTTGACACAGAGATTCTAAACCTCTGCATTTATAAGAAAAGCAGGGACATCCATACAAATTACAAATCTAAGTGATGCCTTTATCAGGTTTCTTTGAGGTACCTAAACAAAAAAGCAACCCAAAAAACCCCAACAAAACACATACACACAAAAAGAAACTTGCCGAATTTATTTTGTTTATTCAATTAGCAGATCCGCAGTAAAAATCTGATTTCATGTAATGCTTTGAACGTTTCTTTAAAAGTAGTTGTTGTGCCTTATGACATGAGACACCATCTTGGACAGTATTCTAACTCCAATACATTCCTTTCACTACTAGTCTTGATTACAGCCAGCTGCTTAAGGAGATTTGCTTGAATAAAAATGGGATATATTGCATACTTGAGTAAAAGCAGACTTGAGCTGGACTTCAAAGGATGTCTTGTGGGAGGAAACACAAAGATAAAATGACACCAAAGTACAATTGTATGTATGATGGCTGACAGCAAATCTTATTGAAGTTGTTGCTGTCCCCAGTTGCTTGTTGCTGTTGGAAGTTAGCTTTTCAATGACATAAATAAGGAACTGCTTTGGTCTTCTTTCTGGCTTCTGACTGTCTTGAATGGTTGTGAAGCCAGTTAATACAGAGTTATGAAACAACTTGTAGAGAAGTGTCTTTGAGTAATGGAATTTTGCAGATTGTTAAACATCTAAGGGAACTAACAAAGCTTAGCCCATCAGGTAGCACAGAAAACACTGCCATACTAAACCTGAAAGGTTGATCAGCACTTTGTTCCAGCAGGCATAATAAGATAGTCCTCTTCTAAAAGAGTTTACAATGGACATTATCAAGCTCTCTCTGAGAAGACTGAGCCACTGAGGCATTTCAGAAAAAATCTTAGTTACTGTAAGAAAAAGTCACCTCCTTTGTTCTGCGCTTGTTATAACAGGATGATTAAAGTCTTGCTTGGTAACTTTTTCGAAAATTAAGTTGTATAGTGTTGCATCCCCATCTTCATGCAAGGCAATATCTTGAAAAATTGATTAAAAGAAAAAGAAGAGGGGGGGAAGGGAGTGACATCTTTAATACTATAGGTTTTCACTTATTTACCCAGGTGAATTCTGGTGAGAGTTAGTCTGTCAGGCAGCCTCTTTGTAAGTTAAAATACGTGATAAAGGTCATTATATGTCAATTAGTTGGGTTAATCTTTCAGAATAGTGTAGATACAGCCATGGAAGACATTGCTTGTTGATTATTTTTAGGAAAGGCCTGAGTGTAAACATTCATTTTCTCAAAGCCACGTAACAAACTGTGCAAGGTTACTCTGGTAAATAGATGCACATTATCTGTAGAATTGTAAAATAAATTTCTCCTGTTCTTAATATTTGATTCTCTGGGATTTTCGAAAGAAAAAGGCTGCTACAAATGTCTGGATTCTTCCCTTCCTTTTGTACAGCCCCTGACGTAGAGAATTTTGAAGGATGTTTCTGTATCCCTCAGTTCATGTAATGTCTTTTGCAGCAACATGAGCAATGTGGCTGCTAATGAAGTCTACAGAAATTTTGTTAAGGAAAAGTCTTCTGGGATAACAGTCAATTATGATTCTGGTTTTAGCATACTAGTCTCAGCTTGGGCATCTTAAATGGTCTATATTTACTTTTTCTGTCCTAATGACACAATTTGGTGTTTGGTTGTTTTTGTTTTGTTTTGGGGTTTTTTATGGTACTTAATGCTTCACTGTATGAAAATACTGATAAACCAAGCTATTTATTAAACTGGGCTTCACAGATAATATACAAAGATGTATATCCCACAATAAACTATGGAAAATTAAATACTGAAATAAAATGAGCGCTGACACTTCTAAGACTAGTTATATGTAAGTACAGTGGGAAATAGAACATGGTAACAGATGGGGGTTGGAAAGCATGCCAAGTTAACCTAATCTTAATTCTGATACTTCCTAAGTGATGAAAAAATCTAGAGGAAGCAATCTGAGCATGCATGTAATCAGAAAAATCTATATAATTTACTTGGACTGATGCACTTTGTTCCCCACAATTTTATGCTCTACAACATTTTAGGTTTAATTAGTTTCTCTATTTTTTGTTTACCCATTCTAAGATAAAAAGACCAGTATGCAGGACTTCAAATGTTCATATCGTTTCTCATATGGTGAATGTTTTTAGCTCCCCATATAAGGCACCCTTACACCTAGGTACATAAATTTCTCTGTTGTTTGAAAAACTCATTATTGCTCTGAATAACTCTGGATGTTGACACATTTTTCAGATGTTTCTTCTAATTTCTTTAATATTTTTGCAATTTCATTCCAAGGAATAACTTTTGTAAGTATAGCAGATTGTATTTAATATAAACATGCTTATTATAGCTATATTATATTTACATGATTAATATAAAATTGTAATTCATAACTTATTTCCTCTTTGATCTGACAATACTGTGTTTTGATAAATGTTAAACTCTCTTGGTAGGTTAGTAGAGCTACAAACAAAGGAAGGAATGGAATTGCTGGCCAATTAAATACTGTACATAAAGAGCCAAAGTAGAATAATTCAGGACTTTGAATAAATGAGTCGTTTAAAATTGCAATATCTCATTTTCTTGACAAATATTCTAATGAGAAGAGAAAATGGCTCAATATTAATCCTTTCTTGTGATAGATAGTAAGAAATGGGGAAAGGATATTAAATTAATCTTCTTATTATAGGTTTAATACAAGTCTTTCCATTCTTATTACCTTGTATTCTCAGCCCTCTAAATTTACAGAGATTTTGTTCATGTCCATTTAGCTTGTATCATGAAGGAACTTAATAATTTTAGTGTGTCCATACCTCTATATCTCCTCTTAGTAAGGCCGTTTACTGGGAGTTAAAATTAAGCTATCCTTCAGATACACAACTACTTTGTAATACCTTAATACTCAGTGTTCATCAGTTTCTTTTCCCTTAAATTTAGGATATAATAGATTGCAGCAGCAACAGATTCCCTGCGAAGTTTGCATCTGTCCTTCCAGATTATTTCCCAGCAAAGTGGTACCACTCCTCACGAGCTGGTGGGTGTCACAATTCTCAAAGTAGAAACAATTTGTATCTACTTATACAGCTTTTTTGGCTTATTTAGTGGCACCAAATGTAGCCACAGATGTATGAGTCTCTTGGATTAAATTAATATACTATTCTTTGAACCATTCTTGTACTTCCAAGAACCTGAGAGATTCAAC